>JAXQQM020072351.1:0-87693 GCA_034641835.2 Pinus albicaulis
AGACAATATATAACACAAGAATTTTTGTCTCTCCAAAGACAATTTCATTTTTGTCTGTCCAGAGACAGTTTCATTTTTGTCTCTCTAGAGACAATAGTTGCACTACAACACAAAGAGGGGTTTTAAGACAATTTTTGGGTAAATTGTCTTAACTTGAGACAAAAATAAACTTTTGTATTGTCTTAAATATTATCTTTAAGCAGGTGTCTCAAATTATTGTCTTAAAAAATTGTCTCTATAAAGACAATATATAACGCGAGCATTATTGTCTCTGTAGAGACAATATAAAACAATGAATCCAGAAAAATATCTTACCATTAAAATAAATCAATATAAAAATATTTAATTAAAAAAATCTACAATATCATTGAATAATTCATGTTAGGGTACAGTGGAATCGAACCACCAACCTCCTGCATGGCAGGTGCTCTTCCATTGAGCTAGCACCCTTTAAAGAATTATGTGAGGAGTTATGGCAACCATTGAAATTGTATAATAGACATTGATTTTTTAAAAATGTTCAACACATAATGGCATAATCCTTGTAAAATATATATTCATGCAAGCCCTTATTTTTAACTTAATAAAAAAATTACTCGATAGAGTTAGCTCACAGTGACACCCTTGTAGCTTGACTTGCACAAAAAGCTAATAATAAACAATAATCTACAAACAAATTAATCGAGCCATACAAAGAAAATTAACTAGAATTAGCACAAGCAATACAACCACCACCCAAAGAGCTACACCAGCTTGATAGTAAGCATTGATGACACATATGATGTACACAATAAGCCATGACTGTATCGTCAACCCATTCAAGACAGATTGGCCACTCTCCTCATTCACCGTTACTAATTTCTATGACCACTTCTTCAATGTAAGATTTTGAAGTTACAAAACTAAAATCCCCATTAACACACATTTGGCTTCCTAGAAAAAAATGTCTTGCCCGCTTAAACATATAAGATGACTGTTGTGTATCACCCATTGTTGATAACTTAGCAATTAGAAAAAATTCTAGCATATAAGTGCTCATAAAAATTTAAAAAACTCTTGCTCTTTGAACTAAACACAGGCCATTTGATCATTAGAACATGGTTATCATCCATAAAAGTGTTTCATCTTCTAACTATGAGGGTTCCACCAAAAAGCACCACAAAAGTTTATACCAAAAACCTTCCACAAGGTAATGAACTACTCCTAATGAACTAAGAAAGGAACTACTGCCAGGCCATTTTTAGGAGCTGGATTAATGAACTAAGACATTCACAAGCAAGGAAACTCATTCTAGTGTTCAACAAAAAAAATCTTCTGAAATTGTGTTTCTGTTGTCATCCCACTGTCTACATCTCTCGCTAGTCAAGATTACTGTGTAGAGAGAAAAGCTCGCAAAACCAATTCTTCTCTCACTGGATTCCATCCCATGTCCCTGCAAATATTATCATTGTACCATTTCTAAAAAGTGGCAAGACAAGATTTCCAATAGAAGGGTGTGATTTTCTTGATATACTTGAAGTATCTTTCTGTATCTGCCTCCATTTCCTTGATACTTGGAAGGACAAATTTGTGAGACGGAAAATGGGCCAGCCACTGTGTACGTATTTCAGAAGAATGCAGATTTGATAAACTTTCTGGATAGCCAAGGATTGTCATATGAGGAATGCGTGGATGGATGAGCCCCCTGTTTGTTCTCAGAGGAAAAGGCATTTAGGCTTTGAGCGTCTGAACATCATCAGCATGGTCTATGAATTTCTTCACACTTAATTGAAGTGCTTGAATTAACAATGGGAAAAAAGTAAGAAATAATTCAGGGTTGTAGTGAATAACAGAGCTGTACAAAGGAAGTGGATCAGCTGATTCCTGGAGGACGTCTACAAAACGCGTTGGAAGTATGCTCTTCAGTTTTTTCTCCCCATCATAACCAGTGCCCAATACCACAAGATCAACTTCAATCTTTGTTCCATCATCTAGTACGATCCCCCTGCTGTAAAAACTGAAATTTGAAGATTTTCCAAAGAGTATGAAACCCTCCTCTGCTTTTGGAAATAAATTATCCGGAAGTGATGCGATTTGGCAAGAAGAAATTTCTTGAAGAGAGCTGTGATCTGGAACAAGGACATACTTTCGCAAGGGAAGTTTCCAAAGAAGGTAGAGCTCCACAAACATGGACATTGCCCATATCTGCAGAAAAAATAGAAAAAACAATGAACTCCAACACTGCACGTGGATTTAAATGATATAATTGTTCAGCAGGGGGCTACTTTCACATGAAATTACAAGTAAAATATATGTCTTATACTGTAATGTTCTGCCTATCTAATTTATCTATTGCAAATTTCAAGGACACTCGTGCATTATTTCTGGACAGATATTTCACTTTGTTCACAAAATTTTGGATGATGAGTAGCGGTTAATGTAAATTTCAGGCACATTATCAGTGCTTAGAAAAAATCTTGTAGTCTACCAAACAGATTCAACAAATTACATTGACTCTTATCCATGATATATGCTTTAAGGAATCCAATGAATTAAAAGAAAACCATACCATAGGTGCAAATAAGCACAACATTATTCTCTGCAGAAACCTCTGGCCAGGCTTTTCAAGTAACAATTGCCTAGAATGTGTACCATAAATAAATGACAAGGGGACTCCCCAAACCTTGTAAGAAGGAATTGTCCAGTGCACTGTTCTGAAGACCATTGTACAAGGATAGCCACCTCCTTCCCCCAATAATTAGAAAGAAGCCATTAATAGCCCTATAATTGTATGGATGAAAAAGACAACTCCTATAGCGTTTGTATTGTCTAACAATTTACCTTTATTTGCCTCAGCGCATTCCACAGCAAAATCCATTGATGACTTTTGGAATCCAATAACTACAACTCGTTTTCCTTTGATAAGCTCATAAGCATTCCTTCTATACAAAACTGAATAGTCCATGGTATGCAAAACCTTTCCTTGAAATACTTCTGGACCCTTATTAAGAGGAAATGATGGGGTCTTGGGTACATCCCAGGACTAAGAAATCGAAGCGATGCCACTGCATTAAGTAACAAAAACAAACACATTCATTATAACCTCGGTCAGGGATGGAAAATTTGTTGTGAGTAATAACATGCAGAGTAGCAGGGTGCATTCTTTATGCAGAAATCAAAAGTGCATTATACAGCCTGAATGGCATGGTGGTGAACGATTAACTCTTTACATGTGTTATGCAGTGTAATGGCACATTGAAACTAAACAATGCATTAAATGTATTGGAATATAGACACTAGCTCATACACATCTAAACGAGCACCCATATCCTCCTCAGAGGTTAGGAAGCCCAGGATGCAGATCCCAGAGTTACTCAAAATGGCTAATATCTTACATGGTGAAATCGATATTTACAATCTTGAACATATGAAACCGAGGTTTAGATAGATTTGGACAAGCTGTAAATACAAAGTAAAAGTTGCTCCCTCATGGTCAACTTTTATTATTTCTAAAAGGCCTCCACAATAAGATAAGGTAAATTCTTTGAAATGAGTAAGGTCAAAAACCAAAGAAACAAATCCTGCAGTGGCCTTCTCACAATGATTGATATCCCCATCAAACATGAGTTAGTCAATAGTAATCAAAAGGGATAATGTTATTGAAATTTAGAAAGAATACCATGCGTAACATGGAGCAACCATATTCTATATGCTTTTCAATCTGTACCTCTATGGATTCTGCATTGTTTTTCTACACACCCAGTTCCCAAACTTCATTGTCTGCATATGGGCTTCCATTCTTACCCCATAATCCAGCATGAGCCGAACTCTTTTCAAAATACTTTTCGTTATATCGAATCTCCACCACTTTGGAATTGAACTGAATGTAGTCAAACAATCCAAAATGCTCAGCATAGCTGTGGAAGTAGTCTATTACCTCAGAGTGGGAGGGGAACTGGGTAGTTACATGGCTTGGCCATTGAAAATCAGTGAATTCAAAGGCAGAGCGAGGGGTCTGTAGCTTTGTTGAAGCAAATGTTTCTCTCCACACGCCTCCTATTCCTGGTTTTGCTTCAAACACTATGATATTCAGATTCAAACTTCGTAAATATTTGGTTGCAAGGAGACCACTCATCCCTGCACCTATGATAGAAACCCTTCTCTTCCCGAACCCGTTCTCATTCTCAGTCTCACCTTCCATAAACAAATTCCCGTCAGTCACCCATGACTAATCTCTTGAAAACAATTGTTAAAGACATTGATGATGTGGCACAAGCTACTTCTAATGGGCTTGGGGTAAACCAGAATGGTATTTTTCTTGATGGAAGGGGAATATTTCAATCTGAGCGTTGAAGAGCGTTTAAATGCTCTTGTTTGTTTAATTGGTGTTGCAAATGAAGGAAATACCATACATGTTGTGCTTGAGGAACGACTAGAAGCTGCAAATGCTTTGAAGCGCCAAATGTGGGCAGAGGCACAAAGCGATAGAAGATGGCTAAAAGAAGAACAAATTTCTAGAGCTCAAGCTCTTGGGGGAATAAAGTCTGAAGGAACTAATGTTAATCCCTCATTTGAGGGTGGGCAGAGCCCTTTTGTTGGAATGGATATCAAGGGAACTGAGGCATCTGTTTTCTCTCAACCCAAATGTGAGGCATCAACAGACCTGATCTCAGTTCCAAACCATTTGTCAGCATCAGCAAACTCTAATGCAGCAGTCAAAAAATGTTTTCCATTGTAAGAAAACTCATTTATCCAGGACACTTCCATTTCACAGCAAACTGGATACACGACTGAAAAAATCACGTGCATAGTTAAAAGCTTCTACAGGACTGAAGGGAGAAGGGTTATATGTTTATAGGACAATTCTGCCGGGCCAAGATCGCAGACATAATCGGTATTGGTAATTTGTAACATGTTCTTCAGGAATGATCCTGGATCTGGTAGATTTTTTTTTTTTATGAGTCTCATGAGGATGGCATCTAGAAGGTCATTGACACTGCTGAGGCATTTGATGCTTTGTTATCATCTTTAGATATTCGGGGCGTTAGGGAGGCCCATTTACATGTTGTCTTGCAAAAACTGGAGAACCCATCTAAACAAGCAGTGAAAACCGCTTTAGGAAATCACAATGATGTTATTACTGGACTGGGGGTTAAAATAGAAATTTCTTACAAGCCATCCTATCCTGGCTATGTAATGGAGGATGGGGATCTCAGTTCCATTGATCATGATTCTTCGGATTTCTCGGAGCTTTCTAGATCCTTTACAATTGAACTTGGAACAAAAAGGGCTTGAAAAATGGCATAGGTGGCAGTCATTGCAATACTTGGGCGTTCGATTCATCTTCAGTGATCCTCCATATGGTTATTTTAAGTAATCTGGAACAGACCAAAAGCGTTCCCCTGAAGTAATAGAGAAGCTTCGAAAGAAAATTGAGACCTAATGTTAACCAAATGAATGTGAAATGATAGTTGTTGTTTACCAAATGAATGCACAATGATATAAACTACCGTTTGGCCCTAGGGAAGTTGAACATAAGCTACTCATAACTGCAATTTATAGCCTAAATATTAGCAAGAGCCTTCACCCTGGAAAGTACTAAATGAAGATTTTAAACATTGTAAGCCAAGCAACAACATTTTTATAACCTATGCATGTACAAAATAACAAAATCCCAGCTAAGAATCTTACCAGTGATGAAAACCCGAAGAAGATTTTGCCGTATTGAAGGCAAATGAGGTATGTGGACAATCACCTACGAGCAGGAATCCAGGTGAACAGAAGAATATTTTTTTCTCTCGAAAGTTAATAGGGTTAGAAATCATATAGAGCAATCTGATACTCCAGTAACAACAAAAATAAATCTTCATTGGCAGGAAAGGGATGAAACCGATGCAAGTAACCATAGGAATAGATCTTCAGTTGCAGGAAATGGATGAAACTGATGCAAGTAACAGCAGGAATATATTTTCAGTGGCAGGAAAGAGATGAAACTAATGCAATGCAAGATGAGGAAGAGAAAAATTGCTCAGCAGCACAAAACAAAATGACAAAGGAAAACTTTTCAGGAAAGGGCTGAAACTAATGCAAGTAATAACACTAAAAGCAGGAATAGATTTTCAGTGGCAGGAAAAAGAAGAAACTGATGAAATGCAAGATGACGATTTGAAAATTTTCTCAGCCGCGCAAAGCAAAATGTTGGAGGGAAACTTTTATTAAAATAAATAATATTAAAAATTATAAAATATTAGTTGTAAGGCTAAACTGCAATTTGTTAAAAAAACTTTTATTAAAATAAATAACATTAAAAATTAAACTACGTACAATTTTTAACTTAAATATGAATAATAGCTAATTAAACAACAACAAAAATTGAATGTGAGGATAATAAACGTACTTGTTATTATTAATTAATCATTTTAGATTTATTTTAATTTTGTATTTGCCAAGTGTTGTGAGGATAATAAAAATATTATTATTATTAATTAATTATTGTAGATTTATTTTAACTCTGTATTTATCAATTGCTATTGTAAAATCTATTTTCACTTAAAAAAAAGATTGGCATTTTAATATATTTGATCTTTCTAGAGGCCTAAGGGCATCAATAAAAATTATATAAGACCTCCCTAATGCAATCAAGTATGTTGAAATAAGGAGGAAAAGGGGACATGAGGTCTTCACATAAGGGAAACATCCATTAACCCTTAAGATGGGTGATAAATATCCTCAAATCTGTGAATAATGATCACTAAACTCAATAGTTGTAGGTACCCCATAATTTTTTGGAGAACTTCACTTAGAGCTCAAAATACCATATTAAAAGCTAATCATAGTTTAGAAGGTCTTCACATGTGTTGTTAAGAGACACAAAGCAAGAAGAGGTAGATATACCACATTCCTCTAGGGTGTAAGATAATATGATTTCCCCTTAACATTGTCATGAAGAATATTATGATCTAAGAGAAGAAGAGCATAGCCATCTCATGGACATAGATCGAGTAAAATGAAGTATTGTTTGTGTGGAGCATCCACTTGAGCTAGAAAAATGAAAAGATGATATCAAATGTAGAATTTCCTTGAAATTTTGCAACTACTATAGTGAATAATCTGAAAACTGAAAACTAGTTTCTTTTCACTAAAACTCATAATTTATGTACTTCAAATTTGGAGTGGAATAGATAGAAATAACAACAATCACACAATTCAAAACACATTTTTTTAGGGAACCCAACTAGGAAAATCCTCTGCTTGCTTGAGAATTTTATTGAAGAAAAAAACTGAGTAATAGATCTCTTACAAAATAATTATTTCAATTAGAAAACACACTTGTTTTCCCTACTTTTTCTAAACATGAAACCCTTTCAAGATTGTTAATCTTTGTTGCCCTCTACCAATTTGTGCACAAGCTTCTCTTGCACACTCTCCTCTCTCAAACTCCACGCACAACCATGTACAACCTTTCCATAAACCTGTGAGCTCTATTATCTTGTATTACCAACTCATGCTCACAAGACAATAATCAAATTGTGCTTTCATTCCTCCTTATAAGAACCTCGATTAGGCTATTACTAGCAAGTTCTATTTTAGGAAAGTAGAACTATTGATTGACTAGTTAACAAAAGCTCATTGATTGTGTTCACTCTTCCTTCCTACAATTTAGGAGCCTGACTCAATCAACTCGTCCTTTAGCCAAAATAACTTGCACTAGAAGAAAATAAACTCGGTCTTCCACTAATTAACACTAGTCAATTGAAATGGTTAAGTAGACTTATGTAAGAAGATATGATTATCGAAAAAGAAGGTTGTAGGAGGCAGAGCTAAACAGGTGGCGGCGATGGCAGAACTAGGGTTCGGGCTGCTTGGTGTTCATGGCAGGGTAGCATCCTCGCCCCCGTGACCATTGAGATCATCTCTACTCTCTGCTCCATCTGTTTGGAGCTCTCCCCGTGGCGCACATCCATTACCGTCGCTCACGGAAGTCTTAGGGGTTTGTTGTTTCACATGACTACTTCTGCGCGCTCTCTGACAATTGCACCCCATTTCTGTTTTCTTTACACCTGCTCTGTTTTCACTGTCATCTGCCCCCTCCACAGATTTTGTGCACTGAATGACGATTGGTTATCTATCGGTTTGCAATGGTTTTCATTGGGGTTATCAATGGAAGGGGCCCAAGACGAAGAGTTAGTTGACTACTCGGAGGACCCATATGCCTCGATGGACATCTGGGCATTATCCCGACGCTTCTCTTCTGGTATTCATGGCACACACCCGACATCTTCTCCTTTTTCATTATCTGCTGAACCCGGGTCCTCACCCTCTGCATCTGCCCCCTTTCACTCTTTCCCTGGCCTCGACTCCTTCCTGGTCCCTGAACTCACCCCTAACTCCCTTGTTATCTTGTCTGCGACTGACCTCAATCTCATCTCCTCCCCAGACCTCTACCCTCCTTCCCCTTCTATGCTTTCCTTTCTCTCTCACACCCTCCCCCTCTTGGTCGTCGCTCCCTCCTTCACTTTCCACTGGACATCCTCTCTATTCCCCCCGCCTCCTTTCTCCACATCATCCACCCTCCCCACTGCCCCTCCCCCCTATCGACCACCCCCTTACCCCCTCTCCCCACCTCCAATCCACCCATCTCCGCAATCCCATCCCCTTGCTGGCCCTCTGGCTGCTTCTACATCCCCCCACCTGAGTTTAGAAGTCACCCCTCCTCCATTGTGCCCTCCTCCACTGAGTTTAGGCTTGATCGTTTCCTCATTAAGGAGGATATCCTTCTTAATCTTGGCTCATACAAATAGTGGATTAGTTTGAGAGGCATCTCTTAATTTGGTTGCATCTATAAGGCTTTCAACTCCACTTTCATCGCCCTCATCCCCAAATTGGATCACCCCTCATCTTTTAAGGATTTCCACCCCATCTCTTTGTGTAATTGCATCTACAAGATTATGGCTAAAATACTTGCTAATCATCTCAAACCTATTTTATCTAACTTTATCTCTCCTGGAGAATTTGCATTTCTTGAGAACATACAGATTCATGATGCCATCCGCATTGCTCAGGAAGGCCTACACTCCATGCACACCGAGTAGATCAAAGGACTGATCCTCAATATTTATCTTGCGAAAGCATTTGATCAAGCCAGTTGGCTCTACATCCGCATGCTCCTTACTCATCTTGGTTCCCCATTCAGGTTATCAATTGGATCATGTGTTGCATCACCTTTGTTTCATATAGTATCCTCATGAATGGTGATGCTACAAAATTCTTTCATGCGAAACGGGATCTCCGTCAGGTATGTCCACTATCCCCCCATCTTTTCCTACTGA
The DNA here is from genome assembly GCA_034641835.2 of Pinus albicaulis. NCBI lineage: Eukaryota > Viridiplantae > Streptophyta > Pinopsida > Pinales > Pinaceae > Pinus > Pinus albicaulis. Next base: position 9,309 of record JAXQQM020072351.1, read on the forward strand.
TAATGGAAGGCCTCAACATATGTATTATTGATGAAAGGGACAAAGGTAGACTAAAAGGCTTCGAATTGCGGAGGACTGTATCCTCACACACCTACTTTTTGTTGATGACATATTTCTTTTTCTCAATGGATCTTTAGGTGACTCCACAGTGGTAACTTTTTGTTGATGACATAATTCTTTTTCTCAATGGATCTTTAGGTGACTATCGTTCACCCTTCTCATCCCTGGCATCATCTTTAAATAACCTTTCAGTCTGCATCAAAGCACAAAACAAACTATAAACCCTAACCCTTAATTGTAGAACCCTATCACTGATGCAAGTCCATCAAGTGCATAATGGGGATCAAAAGGGGTGATGTTAACTTCAGAAAATCGGCATGAAAGCAAGCAAGGGAACGTGGGAACTTACCCCCATGTCTGTGAGCAGGAAGCTTCGAGTGTAGAATCGTTCGCCCGTTCACCTCCTTTTCCCCCGAAGGCTTCTGTCCACCGGGAAAATATTTGTTACAGAGAAAGCGAAAGGATAGAGTGTAAAGCGAGGGATTGGTTAAAACAATAAAGGAGAAACAAAATGTTTCAAAGCGGGTGGGGGGACAAATGAACATGCGCTGGGCCTGAGTGTCCTCTACCGCCTTGATCCAGATGACTTACGGTCTCATGGGAGTGTTATACATGTGACCTCTTTTAGGTTGGATTAAGACTTGGTGGCAATAAATGAAACGAATGAATTTGTTTACTTCCCCTCTTCTTTTTCAGAATTTTGCCGCCTCTTTGAATGAATTGTGTTAATTTCTAATTTAATGAAACAAATTGTCTTAATTTCTAATTTAAGACCATTAAAAAGTTTTAATTTTTAAATTAAAATAATTCAAATGATAATTTAGGATTTTAAGACAAAATATTAGTTTGGCTTAAAAAAATGTTTTAAAGTATCTTTATATGCTAGTGATATAATTGTTGTTATCGTTTCATCATTTAGTGTTTTTATCAATAGTTAAGTAACCTTATTAATTAATGAGGATTATTACTATTTATTTTTATTCATAAGGATTATTTTAAGATATTTGTGCCAGTGTAAAGGCCCTCAAGCAAGGCATCGCTTCCTAGGCTAGATTAGAGCTCTAGGCATCCTCCAATTTTGAAAAAAATACGATGGTGGAATTTCAAATAAATTGATGCCCTAACTATCACACCAAGAGGGAACCCTTGATGCTCCTTTGACTTGAGGATTTCTTGAAGGTTTGCACTTTGTAGTTCATCATTCAAAACCTATTATCTTAACTATAAATGATCATTGGATGAGCCTTTACCACGATATATCTCCCAAACCTTAGTCTCTTATAGTATTTCTCTCAAAAAAAAAATTCATGGAAAGTCACCCTAGATTCTCCCAAAGCTCACACTTTAATTGAATCTTTCCTTGCCTCACTTTGAAGCCTAGTATAAACACGTCAATCACAAGTGATGGATTTTGGAAGTTTTGATCTTAGGCATTCATCATTTTTTAATATTCCTAAACCCGAGGTCATCTTTCCCTCAAGCCTTTCTTGGAGAGTCCTTATTTTGCTTCTTAAGCAGGGAACCTATTATCTGATCCTCTTCTTTGAATGGGCATTGGAAATCACATTGTGCATCGTTATTGGTCTCATCATTCTAGTAATTTCCCTATACCGAGACTCCTCCCATCAATGAAAGTTCATAAAGAGCAGGGGAAATTGAATGAGGTGACAATGGGTCCTTGTCCCATTGTTTCCACTTGATCTAGTAGTAGTCCCTTTGGAACCCCTCCTAGGTCCCTTGCTAAATTAAGCGCTAACATTTTTCAAAAACAAGTATAAAGCGGATGGCTTTCTTGAAAAGAATAAAGCTAGGCTTGTGGCAAAAGGTTTTACACAAAAAGAAGGGGTCTATTATGAGAAGACTTTCCCCCCCATAGAAAAATGGGATACCATATGGACATTATTTGCCCTAGAAACTCAAAAAGTTGGAAAGTCCATCAAATGGATGTAAAAACTGCTTTCTTGAATGGAGATATGAAAGAGAATGTTTTTGTGTCCCAACCAGAAGGATTTTTTGTGAAGGGTTAGGAACATAAAGCATGCAAGCGGTAAAATCCTTGTATGGCCTCAAGAAAGAACCACGAGCCTGGTATAATAAGGGGTTAGGGGAATAGGGGCTTAGGGGTTAGAGGTTTAGGGTTTAGGGGAATAATGTGTTAGTGGTTAAGGGGTTAGGGATTGGGGGCTTAAGGGTTAGGGGATTTAGGCGCATTTAGGGGTTAGGGGAATAATGAGTTAGTATTTAAGGGATTAGGGATTCGAGTTAGGGGAATAATCTGACCACGATTGTTGAGTGCAAGCATTTGTGAAATGGCATTATGAGTGGAGCCTTTTCCAGAAGAGATTATTCATTTACATTACAATATATACAACATGTAGTTAGTGTTCCATCCATGTTAGTGCACACACTTGACGGTATCAGTCCTTAAACTGGTACAAAAAAAAAATGATTTTATATATTCACATACGAGACAGTCACAAGATGTCAACAAAATCACATACTTATCGAAATCCTCAACCAAGAATATGCTACATTGCTTCTTAATGTGCTTGCAACTAGGTAGGCATCAATGACAATCATTGCAATGGGTTAAGGGGATCTAAGAGAGAAATATGTAAGGATTTCCTTCTAGGTAAAGGCCATTGGTATTACTATTGTTAAATGGGGTGGCCTACAAGGATACATTGGTAGCTACTAATGCAAGAGCATAATTTCAGCAATTTATTTCAAAATTTGTATTTGTCCTCCATAAGGTCTTAGATATTTATAGAAGAGGAAGTTGGTTTCCTTGTTGCCCTATAATTTTGTAGAATTTCTAACTTCATATTTGGGATAGGAAATTTTAGTAGTTTAAGGCATAAGTTAAGATGGTTTTTATTTATTTTTAAGGCCTCCTAGTCATTAGGAAAGTTGAGTCTTATGATTAGGATTACTTGTGGCATCCTATGTATTTTTCAAACTCCAATACACCAAGGAAAATATGTGGAGGACATTTGGGGGAAATGTGATTGTCCATAAAATGTAGATCAGATTTGGGGAACTTGTAGCTCTTTTCCTTAGACCCTACTAGTTCTTAGAGGTTGTATTTGGAGCGGTTAGCAAGAAAAAGCATAATATGCCCAAGAATATTAGTGTTGGAGCACCTATGGTTTGGGATAAAGGATAAGGGGTTCTATAAGTGTATGGGTTTAAGGGTTTAGGAGCAAGGGGTTAAGGGTAAAGGGTAAAGGGTTAGGGCTTATGGGATTTAGAGGTTAGGGGGTTGAGGTATAGGGGGTTTAAGGGTTAGAGGTTAATGGCTTAGTGGTTAAGGGATTTAGGGGTTAATATTAACCATCAAGGGCTTACATGTCAAGGGATTTAGGGGCTAAGTGCCTAAGGGTTATGTTATTTAGGTGTCAGCAGGTTAAGGGGTTAGGGGTTAATGAGTTTAGGGGTTAGGGGTTATGGGTTAAGGGTCAAGGTTTAAGAGGATATGGGATTAGGGTTTATGGGGTTCAAGGATTCTAAGTTAGTGGTTAGGGGTTAAGGGGTTAATGGCTTTGGGTTTAAGGGATCAAGGGGTTAATTTGTTATGAGTTATGGGTGTAGGGATTAAGGGATTGTGGCTTTGGGGTTAAAGGGATAGGGACTTTAGTGGTTATGGGTTAAGTGTGTATGGGTTGTGATAATGTGGCCCTTAATCCCCTTGTCACAACTATTGGGGGTTCCCCTATCAATTTCTCTCATTTCCTTATCTATAGGTCCCCTAGCCCCTATGCCATAAGGCCCTAAGGCTCCTTCTCATTCTCTAATGTTAGGATTATAGATCTTAGTAAACCATGCTCGAACCTCTCACTTCTACCCATCCATGCTACCTTTATGTCCCCTTGCCCCGCTCAATACACCAAAAGAACCCCCTCCCCCAAAATTCATGAGAATTGAACATTTGGAGGTGATCATTTAACAACAACTTCACAACTACTCCATTTATAATGGTGTCTTGGACCTATTATATGTCATTTCATTGAGCTACAATGATAGGTGAGAGCTATGCATAGCTCACTAAAGGTGTATCAAGAGGATATTAGTCTATTGGCTATAGAATTTGACTCTTTTTATTTGTAACTTAGCGAAATGGAAAAGATGTGGAGACAATGTCCATTCTTCTTCTTTCACTGGGCCATGTAAAATAAATGAAGCAAATAGTCTCAACCCCTTGGAGAAGGAAAGTTGAGAACAATAATTAGCATGAACAAACAAAGAATCCAATGAGTTAAGCTTAGAGGGGTCTCCCTTTGTAAAAAAACATCCATAAGCTTGTTAGAGTTAGTATGAATCTTTACTAGAGGTTGAGTAGTCTTCACATCACCAACCACATCCAATAGAAAGGTACCAACCCCTACAATAAAAATGATGTCTCCAAATAAGGTGTAGTTAATACCAATAATATCACCTTATGAATCTATTATAATATGATTTGGAAAGTACGTTTCCATACATGTGTGAAAGAAAAAATCCATTTGGTTAGCAAAAGGAAGTCTTTTTTAAGACCTCCAGAAACCCCCTTAAAGGAGACAAGAAGGGTTTGAAACCATATAATACAAGTCGATCTATGAACCCTATTTCTGATGTTTTCTATGCATGTGTTTGTTCACTCGGATTGACATGTGATAGACAATATATGAAGCTTTTTTTTCCACATGCCATCTTCATTAGATATCATGTTGCTAAGAATGAAGTGTCTCGATTAGAGTTAAAGTTCCTATTTTAGTTTGTTGTCTTTTTTTGTCTTTTAGAGTACAAATCTTTCTGGTATATTGTGCTAAGGTAGTTTGGCTTTCAAATATTCAAGGTATATGTGAGCTAATATAAGAAAATATTGTAATATTTGAAATAACATGATGAACTATTTAGCACAATTTATGGTGTTGGATTGATTGAGATGTTTATTTTTGGATGGATGGATGTACATCTCTTTAGCCAATAGAAAAAACTTATTAAGAATTGTTGCAAGTATGTTAATGACATGTTGAAGTGCCATTGAGACTTAGAGGTAGAAGATTTAGACTTGTATGTTTTCACCTATCCGGGTGTGATGATACCTTGTGGAGGTAAGCAAAATTTCCATTTTTTTTTTAAATTTTGGATATATTCTATACGTTCTTGAGATAATTTCAACCTTTTAAATGTATAAATTTGAATAAATGATATATTATTCACCGAGATTCTCCTGATCACACACTATTTTAGCTTCATGCATAATACAGAATCTCTTCTACCATTGATCATCACATGCGAAAATAAAATCAATTGCATGCACACATTAAAGCCATAAAAATTCACACATATGAACACAGTATTTCATGGGAAAGCTTAAAGCTGAAAACCCCCAACTATCTGTATATTATACATGTCATGGAGATCATGTAACAATCATAGTACAAAGCTCTTTGCAAGCTCTCATGCACTACCTCCCTTGCTACACACTATTAAGCTAGATCTAGCAAAAACTCATGCTCCAACCTTTAGCCACTTGATAGCCAACCTGAATTGCGTTTTCAAGCTATGGGATAGCCTCTTTATATAGATAAACCACCCAGCCTAAACTGCGCAATCCTCATGGGTTACTCCACCCATCTGTGTGTTGCAAATAGCAATAGTATAGTCACAACCGATAGTTAACCTGCTCTTTCACCTATTTCTGCACTGGTCTCCACTGAAACTGTCCATGCACTGAAGTTAACTGATGTATTCTTTAGTTGATTTAAGAGTTTATAATTAGTGAATTAATTAATAATTAATTCACACCACTCTCACTAATTGTATCAATTAGTTAAACTGAATACAAATAGCTCAACTATGTTTAGATTAGTTAAACTGAATACAACTCCATTAACTCCCTCAATCAACTCCACCAAACTCTCTCACATGAGTTCTAACTGAAGTATCCATGCAATAGCTCCACTTAACCCTTAGGAATAGCGTAATTCCTTCTGTCAGCTCTTGTGCCACATCTGTGCACTTAACTGAAGTGCTCCAAGAGAATAAGATAATGTTTATACTCCAAATATTATTAAGAGCTAATAATATTCGACATATCTATTTTTAGACTGGCAATCTAAAAATAGATTCCGCCCAATATGTCTAAAAATAGAAGTCCATATTTTTTTTCCAACTTGAACAACCATCCACAAATAGCATCCTGCAACTCATAGAACATGATCCATATGTCTAAAAATAGACATAGCCTAAAAATAGACTTTGCGCCAAAAATAGCCTGCAGGCCCACTTAATGAAGGCGACTTCTTTCCTCTAAGCTCATCATCTTGTTGCAATCTCAACATTAAATAAAACTACAAGAAAATGTACATTCATGCAATAATTACTAATTTATTTGGGGGTGACTCAACAAATTGTAGCATGTTGGCTTGTTGAATTTGTTAGTAAGTTAATTAGGGCTTAATAAATTTGTAAGCTTCAGTGGGATTTATTGCAGTTGTATGTGTTTTAGAGAAGCAAGTTTGGAGTGGTGGTTTTGCTTCCTTTATTGAATTTGATTTCTTTGGTTCTTCTTCTTGTGCATGCCCACTGTGGTATATTCTCGTTAGTGGTTAAGGGGTTAGGGATTGGGGGCTTAAGGGTTAGGGGCATAATGAATTAGTATTTAAGGGATTAGGGATTGGGGTTAGGGGAATAATGAGTTAGTAGTTAAGGGGTTATGGATTGGGGGTTTAGGGGTTAGGGGATTTAGGCGCATTTAGGGGTTAGAGGAATAATGAGTTATTGGTTAAGGGATTAGAGATTGGGGGCTTAGGTGTTAGGGGATTTAGGCGCAGTTAGGGGCTAGGTGAATAATGAGCTAGTGGTTAAGGGATTAGGGATTAGGGGCTTAGGGCTTAGTGGATTTAGCAATTAAGGATTTTAGGGGTTAGGGTTGAGGGGTTAATGGGTTAATGGTTAAGTGTTAACGATTTAGGGGTTTAGGGGTTAAGGGATTAGGGGTTTAGGGGTTTAAGGGTTTAGAGGTTTAGGGTTTAGGGGTTAAATGAGTTAGGGTTTTAGGGGTTTAGGGGGTTAAATGGGTTAGGGGTTGGGAATTAAGGCTTAAGGGGTTAGGGGTTAATGGTTAGATGTTTATGGTTTACGGGGTTAAATGGGTTTAGGGGTTTAGAGGTTTAGGGGGTTAGGGGATTTAGCAGTTAAGGATTTTAGGGGTTTGGGGTTAGGATTAAGGGGTTAAGGGGTTAGAGGTTTAGGGGGTTAAATGGGTTAGGGGTTTAGAGGTTTAGGGGGTTAGGGGATTTAGTAGTTAATTATTTTAGGGGTTGGGGGTTAGGGTTTGGGGATTAAATGGGTTAGGGGTTTAGGGGGTTAAATGGGTTAGGGGTCGGGAATTAGGGTTTAAGGGGTTAGGGGTTAAGGGTTTAGGGGGTTAAATGGGTTAGGGGTTTAGGGGGTTAAATGGGTGAGGGGTTATAGTCATTTCTTAGGTGAACAAGGCACAATCTAGTTGTAGTAACCATAACTTGGTCAAGTTTTTATATTCAAGGCAAGACTTGGTTGGGTTCCCAAGTTCCAAAAAAGTAAGGGTAATTGTGAGGGCATGATAACTAAGGAGTGTCAATGCGTGCCAAGGAATGAAAAGGCATGCTAACACATGCTAGAAAGTGTCAATGGATGTTGAGGACTGTTAGGGAGTGCCAAGACATTGCAAGGGAGAACTAGGTCAAAATGCATGGAAATGAATGAATAAGAGTGTGTGCCAAGTAGTGTCAACGAATTCCAAGTGTCTCAAGGATAAAGTGTGTTAGGAGAAGGTCAGAATAAGACTTGTAGGAGGTAAGCCTATGGTTACATAAAGGGTTGGACAAAGTAGTTTCAGACAAAGGGAAACTTTGGGCTGGGCACAACATCGATTTTCCAATGACTTGGTTGGGTTCCCAAGTCGCAAAAAAAGCAAGGTTATCTATGACGACATGAAAGCTAAGGAATAACAAGGTGTGTCAGGGAATTCCTAGAAGTACTAAGAAATGTTAGGTAGTTCCAAGGCATGATAGGCATGCCAAGATGTGGCAGGTGCCAGGGTGTGGCATGAACACATGCTACGGAGTGTGAGGGCCAAGTGTCAGGGAAACACAAGGGGGAACTAGTTTAAAATTCATGGAAATGAAGTATAAGCTAGTTCCAAGTGTGTTAAGAAGGGAGTGACACGGTATTCTAGGAAGTGCCAAGGCATGTTAGAGTGCTAGGGAAGCATACAAAGTTGTTGCAAGTGCCTAGGTGTGACAATGTGTGCTAAGGAGTGTTAGGGAGTGCCAGGAAAACATAACAGAGGCGCACTAGGTCAAAATTCATAAATGAATGAATAAGAGTGTGTGACAGGGAGTGTTAGCGAGTTCTAGGTGTCTCGAGGAGGGAGTGACACAGTATGATAGGCAATACTAAGTCATGTTATAGTGTCAGGGCGACATGCATCCAAGATTTTATATATTCACATACGAGACAATCACAAGATGTCAACAAAATCACATACTTATCGAAATCCTCAACCAACAATATGCTACATTGCTTCTTAATGTGCTTGCAACTAGGTAGGCATCAAAGACAATCATTGCAATGGGTTAAGGGGATCTAAGAGAGAATTATGTAAGGAGTTCCTTCTAGCTGGTAAAGGACATTGGTATTACTATTGTTAAAGGGGGTGGCCTACAAGGATACATTGGTAGCTATCTATGCAAGAGCATAATTTCAACAATTTATTTCAAAATTTGTATTTTTCCTCCATAAGGTCTTAGAGATTTTTGGAAGAGGAAGTTGGTGTCCTTGTTGCCCTATAATTTTTTAGAATTTCTAATTTCATATTTGGGATAGGAAATTTTAGTAATTTTAGGCATAAGTTAAGATGTTTTTTATTTTTAAGGCCTCCTAGTCATTAGGAAAGTTGAGTCTTATGATTAGGATTAGTTGTGGCATCCTATGTATTTTCAAACTCCAATACACCAAGGCAAATATGTGGAGGACATTTGGGGGAAATGTGATTGTCCATGAAATGCAGATCGGATTTGGGGAACTTGTAGCTCTTTTCCTTGGACCCTACTAGTTCTTAGAGGTTGTATTTGGAGCGGTTAGCAGGAAAAAACATAATATGCCCAAGAATATTAGTGTTGGAGCAGCTATGGTTAAAACACGAGATTCAAAGTTCAAATCCCCTTGAGTTGCCAACCAAAAATAATATTTTTTTTATCTATTTATTTATTAAATTTTTAGAATGTGGTTTAATGAAAAAAGAAAAATATAATATAAAAGAAATAAATATGACATGATTAAATTTCATGTGGTTTGAATATCGATTTTCAAAAATAAAAAATATAATTTTATCCACTATCCACTCATGATATTTCAATGCAAACTTCCCAATGCTAATGATTTTGTCTTAATTGTTAACTATCTTAAATGGGTTTTGTCTTAGTTGTCATTGTCTTAAGTGGCCATTGTCTTAAATATAAAGTTATGTCTTAAATATTTTTGTAAAGTGCTTTTGTCTTAAATCTAAAATTTTGTCTTAAATATTTTTGTCTCAAAGTGCTTTTGTCTTAAATCTAAAATTTTGTCTTAAAATATTTTTGTCTCAAATTGCTTTTGTCTTAAAATATATTTGTCTCAAACTGCTTTTGTCTTAAATATAAAGTTTTGTCTTAAAATATTTTTGTCTCAAATTCTTTTTGTCTTAAATATAAAATTTTGTCTTAAAATACTTTTGTCTTAAAATACTTTTGTCTTAAATTTTTTGTCTCAAATTGTTTTTGTCTTAAATATTTTTGTCTCAAATTGTTTTTGTCTTAAATAGAAAATTTTGTCTCAAATTTTTTGTCTCACACTATTTTTGTCTTAAATTTTATATTTAAGACAATTCAATTGATATTAAGTTTTAATATAAAATAACTAAAATAACAAGTGACTTATTAAGACAAAAGGTTTCTTTTATCTTAAACAAATGTCTTAAAATTCCCTTGGTGTAGTAGTGGGAAATCTTCAGGGAGGGCTTATACCTTCGATCCAGGCGGCTGCTTCGGGAAGAGCCTGCTACTGTACCTGCATAGAGGTACTATGATCTTGGGTTAGCAGAGTTTCATATTCATGCCTTTACGTGACCGGGGGTGGATGCTTGATTTGCAGGTGAGGAGGTTTAATGTTATGTCTCCACCAATAGTTGTTGATAGGAGCAGGAGTTACGAATCTCCAGCTAATCATCAACCTTCAGCAACAGATTTGACAAAGTCAAGGGAAAAGTTGAGGAAGTGATATGATCTTTATTCTCGTCGACCGAGCTTAACGCTTCGGTGGAATGGGACCGAAAGGTCGTGTCGCAGGGACTCTGGCGAAGAGCTCCGAGCACGACGAGAGAAATCTCGGTGGAGGAGTGAGGTTTTAAGGGTAGTGAGGAGCAGAGAGAGTGAGGAAGAGTGCGCAATGAGAGTGTGAGAGGGGGTGAGACACCATAGTTCATTCTGTCGTCCAATCACTTCACTCACTAACACTAACACAACAGTATCTACAAGTAACCAATCTCGGAAAGAGACAAGAAACTTGTTATGCTTGGTATTCCTTGGGATGTTGACACTAAGGGGTTACAGGATTATATGAGCGAAGTTTGGAGAACTGATGATGTGATTGTTATGCGAGAGCAGAACCATAGAAAACTCATGAAAGTTTCAGGAATTATTATTTCAAAGCGGGTAAACTTTATTTATGCTGATGATCCCTCAGTCCTTTTATTGTCTCGATATCTAGTCATATCGGGAGGAAAATTGTTCGCTGTCGAACCTCCTAAATCCTATTTCTATAGGTCTTTATCGCGCTTCTTCCTCACCTTATATAAGAAAAGGTTGGGGTTCGCCTCTAAAAAAGTATCTCTTTTTTCCAAAACTCGTAAATCACCATAGCCGCGTTTATGTACTTCAAACTATACATGCTTGTAACAAGCATCCAGACAATTATAACATTGATAAGAAACCAGACAGGAATAAGCTTCCAGGAAAGTGGTTCTGTCATTTTGACTCCAAATAAACTCAGAGCACTGACAATTACCACAGACCTAAGATTTAAGGTTCTGATATAGCATTAGTGATATTCTAGCGTCAAAATTATAACTTGATAATACAACTTTATTCAAAAAAATCATGCTGCATGATGAAAGGCAATATGCCATTCCTCACAGAAGCGACTCATTTTTTAATGAGATTCACTTGCTCCAGGTATGGTTCTTTCTTTCTCTTTCCCACTCACCCCTTCAGATCAATATTATCGTTGGACATAGGTCGTATACTGCCAACAATCTACTACTTAGAGCTCTTCTTCCACTATTTGTGGGCTTGTAAATTGATACACTTGGAGCTTGATTGGAGCTTGACCCAATGCTCCATTTAAAGAAATGTTCACAGTTCAACTAGCGTCATTTATTGTTATCTTAGTGAAATCTTCAAAGAAATTTATCGAAGACTACGACTTTCAGTTGCATCTATTGAAAAGTGTAAATGTACAACTTTGGTGACAACCCTCCATATCTGGGCGAGTCTTTACAAATTCAAATTGAACTTGAAATGTGCAATTATCAATTCATTCTTCATTAAAGAAAAGAAGCTTCGGGATAAAATAAATCCACATATGTCCAGCGCCGTGTGCGGGTACATTTACGTTTAGTTGCAGAGCGAATGGTGTTGGAATATTGAAGAATTCCATAATTAAAATGGAGAAATAAAACTTCCCCTCCTGACACGGACTAACCACCATCACTCTCGGAAAACGAGTTTTCTCCTTTCGATAAAAAATATTTTTATTCCACTTAAAAATGTTTACAAAATTCTTCCTCTACATAGAGGGATTACAAGCTGTGAAACATTGCAAACACGGTTCCAAAACAACAAAAAAAACTTCTCTGTCTCCTTTAAAAAAAAACTACGCCATGAATTTTCATTCAACATCCTTTATCTATTACAATACAAAACAACTCTTGTTTTCTAAAAAAGCAAACACACAACTAGCGTGTGTATATTCCATATTTTTAATTACACTCTCTTTTGTCTTTTAGAAGAAAAACAGTTACCTTTATCTGCATAAAAAAAAACTATGTCACATACGTATTGTAATAATAAATATTACAACTCTGTTTTATATATTAAAACAAAAATATCTAAAAAAAAATTTAGTGTCATTCATTGACAAAAATCACTGCTTAAAAAAAAATTATGGCATCATAAATTATGCCTGCACCTCTTAAAAAATTCATTTATGGCGAATTTGACTTCGTGGCAGAAGTGGCAAATTTTCGCGGCGGTGGTGATTTGGTGGTGCGCGGGCGGAAACACCACATAGTGGTGGTTGCAGGGGCTACCTTCCGCAAGTACAAAGCAATCAGGGTGAGGCCCCGCACTGAATAGTGACCTTTGATTGATGGTCAACGTCTGATCAGCAAGTCAACTACGGGGGCATGGTTCCCTGCTAATCTCCAAGGCTGCTCTCGGAAATTCTCCTGTACCATTCTTCGATCTCTTGCTGACGTGCTTTCCGCCTGCTGATTCATCTCATTTGAAAATTACATTCCAACACTCCCCCTTAATTTCCACTGTTGGGTTTTCTTGCATACCCAAGCATTTTCTGAAATGTTCAAAGCTTTTCCGCGCAAGTGGCTTTGTGAGGATATCTGCAAATTGATCCTCAGTTCTACAATGCTACAAAACGATTTCTCCATTGGTAACCAATTCACGTATGAAGTGAAACTTGGTGTCAATGTGTTTAGTCCTCTTATGAAAAACATAATTTTTAGACAATGCAATAGCTGAGCTATTGTCACAAAATATCACTGTCCCTTTTACCTGTTCTTGACATAAACTTCTCAACATTTTCCGCATCCAAACTGCTTGACACGCTGCTGCTGTAGCTGCCACATATTCTGCTTCTGCTGTAGACAATGCTACAATGGGATGTTTCTTAGAAGCCCATGAAATGGCTCCTGAACCCATATGAAAAACATAACCGGAAGTGCTCTTCCGATCATCAACACTTCCAGCCCAATCACTGTCAGTGTATCCAACTAAATCTGAACATTCTGAAGCAGTATATAAAATACCAAACCTTTTTGTACCTTTAACATACCTCATAATTCTTTTTGCTGCCTGCCAATGTGCATCCTTTGGCTTTTCCATGAATCTGGAAATCAAACTAACAACATGCATTATGTCCGGCCTAGTTGCAGTCAAATACATGAGGCTGCCAACTATGCTCTTGTATAAACTAGGATCAAAATCCTTGCTGCTGTCCTCTCTGCTGAGTTTTAATCCCATCACCGTGGGAGTGATAGCTGCTTTGCTTTCCTGCATGTTAAATCTTTCAAGCACCTCATTAACATACTTTGCCTGTGAGATGAAAATCCCACTTTCATCTTGTTCTACTTCTATTCCCAAGAAGTATCTCAACAAACCCATATCAGTCATCTCAAATTCTTCTTTCATGACTGTTTTGAAATGTTCAATAAGGCAATCATCATTACCTGTAAAAATAACATCATCAACATATAAGACTACAATCAAGATTTTACCATCTTTTTCTTTGATGTAGAGGGTGGGTTCTCCCTCACACTTTTCAAATCCATTTTCCAGTAGATATGAATCTATCCTACTATACCACGCTCTTGGCGCTTGCTTCAGCCCATAAAGAGCTTTCTTCAACTTGCATACTTTGTGCTCTTGGCCTTTCTTTTCATAACCGAGAGGTTGTTCAATGTAAACCTCTTCCATTAACACTCCATTCAGAAATTCTGACTTCACGTCCATTTGGTAAACTTTCCACTTGTTTTGTGCTGCTATGGACAACACTGCTCTCACGGTTTCCATTCTTGCAACCGGTGCGAAAGTTTCCTCATAATCTATCCCATGCTTTTGCTTATACCCTTTGACGACAAGTCTTGCCTTGTGTCTCTCTATTTTGCCTTCAACATTACTCTTGGTCTTGTAGACCCATTTAACTCCAATGACATCTTTACCTTTTGGGAGTTCAACCAAATCCCAAGTCTTGTTTCTTTCTATGGCATTTATCTCCTCATCCATAGCTTCTATCCATTTCCTATCCTTGATAGCTTCTTCGAAATGAACAGGATCATCAACATGACAATATAAAGCAAACAAAGAATTGATACCTTCATTTGCAATATCTTTTTCATAAATTTCTTTCAAACTTTTGAATTTCTTACCTCTTTCAGTAGGTGTACAAATGCTTGAAGAAGCACTTGAATTTCCTCCTTGTGGTGTGCTTGGAGAAGCACTGTCATTTCTCCTCAAGGGTGTGCTTTGCTGCTCTCTTGTTGGTGTTGCTGTTTGGGGATGTATTTCATCCAACTCATCATCATTCTCATCATGAGATAAACAGTGTTTAACATTCACTGTTTTCTCTATGCTTCCATCCCAAGCTTCCTCTTCAATGAATTGAACATCTCTGCTCACAATAAACTTCTTGGTGGATAGGTTATATAACCTGTAAGCCTTGGATTCCTCACTGTATCCAATGAAAATACATTTCTCCCCCTTGTTGTCCAACTTCTTCCTTAGCTGATCCGGTATGTGTGCATAAGCCACACATCCAAAAACCTTCATGTGTGTGACACCTTGCTTTGTGCCACTCCATGCCTCTTCCGACACTTTGTTCATCACTGCTTTTGTAGGGCATCTATTCAAAATGTACGCTGCACAATGTACAGCTTCAGCCCAATAATCATTAGGCAAATGCTTTGCCTTTAACATACTCCTTGCCATGTCCATTATGGTTCGGTTCTTCCTTTCGGCTACTCCATTTTGCTGTGGAGTATATCTAGTTGTAAACTGCTTTTGAATACCATTTTCTCTACAAAACCGTAGAAAATCTTTAGATATATACTCACCTCCTCTATCAGTCCTTAAGACTTTGATATGCAGCCCACTTTGGTTCTCAACAAGTGCTTTGAAATTGCGGAATTTTTCAAACACTTCACTTTTCTTTTTCAAAAAGTAAACCCAAGTTTTTCTTGTAAAATCATCTATAAATGTTAAGATATAGTGGCTGCTAGCAAGTGATGGAGTTTGCATCGGTCCACATACATCTGAGTGGACAATCTCTAAGGGTGCTTTTGCCCTTATTCTTTTCCCGGAAGGAAAACTTTCTCTGTGTTGTTTCCCAAGAATACAACCTTCACAAAGGCTGTCCGGTTTCTCTATCAATGGTAAACCACTTACCATTCCTTTTCTGTTTAACAAGTTAAGACCTCCAAAGTTGAGATGTCCAAATCTCAAGTGCCATAACCAATTATCATCTTTTGGTTCGCTTTGAAAAGTCTCTTGTGCAACTGCTGCTTTCTCTTCACCATTCTTCAAATCTGCTCTCATTCTGAGAGGGAACATCCTGTTCCTTGTCATCTTCACTTCAGCAATACATAGTTTGCTGGGTGGTTTATCCATGATGGTACAAACATCATCCTCAAAGAAAACATTATACCCCTTATGGACAAGTTGTCCAATGCTTAAGAGGTTACACTTCATTCCTGGAACATAATAAACATCTGCTATGGATTTCTTTGCACCTAATCTTGTTAGAACATTTACATCTCCTTTTCCCATAACAGAAACTTTGCTATCAGTTCCTAGTGTGACTTGTGACTGCACACTTTCATCTAACATAGAAAACATTGCTAAGTTTCCTGTCATATGGTTACTACAACCGGAGTCTAGAAACCATAAGTCTTCATTCTTTTCTTCAGCCATATTACAAGCTAAAAACAAATTATTTTGGCTGCTATTTTCTCTAGTGAAATTTGCACTAGTTCTACTTGCCATATCTTGCTGCTTCTTTCTACATTCATTAGCATAATGACCATATTTTTTACAATGGTAACATTGGACATTGGACTTATCATACCTTTGTCCTTGAGCATTCTGCTGACCATTCTGCTGGCTGCTACCTTGGCCTTGATGCTGATTTGGATTGTTGCCCCTTCCTTGAGCATTTGCTGAACTGTCTCTTCCACCTCTGTTTTGGCTTCTTCCTCTTCCTCTCTTGTTTCCTCTACCTTGCCCTCTTCCTCTTCCGAAAGACATCTGGGTCTTAAAGGCATGCTCAAGAGATGAGTTTTCACTCCTACCCAATCTCTGTTCATGGGTCATCAGTGATGCATGTAGTTCATCCACTGAAAAATTTGTGAGATCCTTAGTCTCCTCTATGGTGGTGACAATCACATCAAATCTTGAGGGTAGAATCCTCAAGAGTTTTTCCACAATCCTCTTATCTTCAAGAGTCTCTCCATGAGATCTTATTTGTGTGACCATTCCAATCACATGAGTGAAGAATGAGTCAATAGTATCTGACTCTTTCATACAGAGAGTCTCAAAGTCTCTCCTCAGCAACTGAAGTTTTGCTGTCTTCACTTTCTCCATTCCTTGATAAGCTGTCTTGAGAGTTTCCCATGCTTCACTGGATTTCTTGGCTGCTGCTATCCTTGGAAACACACTCTCATGCACTGCTTGATACAAGAAGAAAAGAGCCTTGGCATCTTTCTTCTTATTGCTCTTCAGAATCTCTCTTTCTGCCTGAGTTAACATATTAAACTCATGTTCATCTGCTGGCTCTTCAAAGCCTTCCTCAACAAATTCCCATAATTCTTGGGAGACAAATAATGCCCTCATAGTTATTGACCAGTAGTCATAATTTTTCCCATTAAATTGTGGGAGATGGATATTTCCCATACCCATACCAGTGCTGGCTCCAGCCATTCTGCACTCTTAACTATGATTCAAAAACACTTGACTGTGTGTTTAAAATTAACTAACTGTACTGCAACAGTAACACAAAACTATATAGAGAAATACCTTTGAATTCTCCTTGTCTCAGTCTTCACACTGCTGGAGAAGCTGCTGCAACTAAGAACTCCTTTCCTTCAGCTTATTTGACCTTCAAATAGCCTGGACTGCTCCGATACCATGTTGGAATATTGAAGAATTCCAAAATTAATAATGGAGAAATTAAAATTCCCCTCCACAACACAGAGAAATAAATTTCACTCTTAGAAAACTGAGTTTTCAACTCAATAAAACAAATTTTATTCCATAAAAATGTTTACAAGTTCTTCCTCAATATAGAGGGATCACAACTGTTTGGACTGTTACAAAACACAGTTCCAAAAACAAAACAAAAAACTCTTCACTATCTCTTGAAAATTTTTGCTGTGAATTTTTCATTCACTGTCACTGTCTATTACAAAAACAAACAACTCTCTATTTTTCTAAAAACAAAACAAACATACACTGTATCTATATTTTTAATTTTCATTTTCCTCTCGCCTTTTAAAGAAAAAACAATTGCACTGCTAGCATAAAAACATAATCTTCTCTCAGGTGTAATAATAAATATTACAAACTCGCTTTATATATAAACAAAATATCTCAATTTAATTTAATGTCATTCATTGACAAAAATCACCGCTTAAAAATTTCATTAATGGCATTAAAAATTCTGTCAGCACCGCTTAAAATTCATTGATGGCAAATTTGAATGCGGCGGTGGTGATTTGGTGGTGCGCGGTGGCACATGGACGGACCCACCACACAGCGGTGGTTGCGGGGGCTGCCTTCCGCCCGTACACAACAATTGGGGTGAAGCCCCGCAGTTTATATTAGCCATTGAATTGTGGTCAACGCCAGATTTTCTAGTCAACAGCGGGGGTTCACCACCTGTTAACCGTCGAGCGGTTTGAACTCCCGCTATCCGTCGATCTCCTCGCCGACGTGCTTCTACCCGTTGATTCATCTCGCGCAGCTTGAAATTACATTCCAACAAATGACAAATGGGAAAGGCACACTCAAGTCAATTTAGAACGGCCAGATCCCCAATCCAATGCTATAGAAGAGCTGCAGAGCCGTCCCTTCTTACGACCATATTCAAATTCAGGTCTAAGTATGAACGCAAGGATATATGACAGACGCAAGCACAGTTCCTCTGCAATAATCGTGGATCCAATAAGAAACAAACATCATTGGCTTGGAACCTTCCCACAGGAGAAGAAGTTGAATCTGCCTTTGTTTCTGCTACAAGAGCCCAAAGGCAAATCTTCATGCAGGAAAATTCCAAACCCTCAAATTTTCATGCAGGTTTATCATTTAAACTAGATGAATTAGATTCACAATGTGAGCATAAATTACACAACACCGACAATATTTTCAAGTGACGTAGTTGTTGATTGGAACCGAGGAAGCTGGAGCCAATGAGATAGGTAGTGGAAGCACTTGGAGGCTTGCGAGCCTTCACCATTTTCCATGTCCATGGAGATACGATGACGTTGACAAAAAAAAAAAAAATTTGAATGGCTAGACTGTTGAGATTTCAGACAGTCCACCATGGCCCTAGATATACAACGACGGAACGACGTATCTTTCAGGGTAAGAACGGGTAGAGAAAATGACTCGAGCCAATGTTCGAGAACCAACCGCTACAACGCTGAAGTAGCTAGTTCATTTAAAAATGTCCATGCCATTATGCATGCTCCTCTAGGAGATGACTATTTTAATGTAATGCCCGTAATAGAGGTATTGCTTATTATTGAGGATATTCGAGCTTCTAGAGTAAAGGGTAAAACTTTATTTGAAATGGTTGGATTTGAACCATCCTTTAACTATGTATAATTATTATCTAGGCATAGCAGATCAAAAGTCTATTGTTCCACGCAATGCCCCATTAATCAATGGATCAAGCAATGGATCATATATTTCAGTGAAAGAATCTCCTTGAGAATTGGATACGTCGACATTGACAGAAAAAAAAAGTTGAACGGCGAGTTGAATGGTGACACTTTTCAGATTCTGGACAGTTGTTAAGGATGTTAAGGATGATGAATCTCAACAGTGTCCTCTACTAAAGAACCACACAATAAAATGCCTATTCTTATAAAAATAATAATATATAATATTTTAAAGTTATAACTGTGTTTTAAATTGTTCTTCTTATTGAAAAAAATGAATATATAAATTATTATTATTATTTAAAAAAATGAATATATGAATTAAGTATATATAAATTTAAATGTACATATATATAAAAAAATATTAAAACAACAATAAGCAATAACAGTTTAGTGACATTTCACAATGTGACTTTAAATGTTTCTCATCTCTCTAATAATTATTGATAATTAAATTAAAATTCTAGAAATCCTGTTCCAAAATAAATAGATTAATCAATGTAACTAATTTAATAGACATTTATTTGATAAATGTAAATTTTTTAGGTATATTTTAGAAAAATTAGTTGTTTGGTTATTTTCATTAAAACTTTCTGAATGTTTCCTAGTTTTTTCTAGGAAGATCTAGCAGCATTGATAAATGTTGTTTGCCTAAAAATGTTATTGCTAAGTAGTGATAAATAAATTTGGATAAAAGAAATTAATTGTAATAATGTAATGTTGTATATTTTTTTTTTAGCATTTAGATTGTCTAACATGTCTGGAATAAGTTAATAGTCTTTGCACTACTTTATTTAATTTTTTTTTTTTTTTTTTTGTTAATGACATTGTTTAAGTGTGGTTTAAACCAGCAACAATTTTTGCAAAAAAAAATGGTTTTTCTAACATGATTTTGACAAAATTCAATGGAATCTAAGTTAAAACTATCAAATTTTATAGTTTTAGATGCTCCAATGGATTCACTACTTAAAAAAGATTTAAACACTTTCAATTTTAAATTAAAAAAAAAACAATTATAAAATTCAATGAAAATAATCGCGATCTGATAAAAATGGTTACCTACTTAAACAAGTCCTATTGCTGTTATAGTATATATCCAAAAATCTCAAGCTCTTGTGACATACCAACCACATATGTATTGCAATCAAAGACTGAGTACTTCAAAAGCATCCAAACATGGAAAGAGAGGAAAATGAAAATGAAAGTTCTCTAATCGGCATTAAGCGAATTGTTACGTTATGCATCGGATTGAGATGATGGGTTTCAACAAGTGATTGAGTGAGCATATGACTCTTTATGCGAAGAAGATATTCCAACAATGACGAATGTTTTATTAACGCCCTATTATAATATATTTATTTTTAATTTTAAGAAGATACAAGACGGCAGGTTCAAGGTTTGCATTGCATAAAACAGGTAAATGGCATGCACTCTGTCAAATACAAAAAAGTCAAGTTTAATTTATGTGATTAGCATTGTCATATACGCTGTCCACCACAATAAAGTTAAGTTTAATTTGGGTGATGAATCTAGTCATATAAACTCAATTGCTGATTTAAGTAAAATAGAAAAATTTAATATATACTTTCTTTTTTTTATAATTATAACTGGGGTTTAAATACGATAAGGAAATTCATGGCGAACACGAATGTACACTTCTCCTCAAATGGGCCCTTGGTACCTTAATCTTCTCCCATGAGTTATGATTCGGCGGGATATTTGATCGGGGTATGAAGCAAAGCCATTTTAGGATCCGGGAAACATCATATGAAAGGAGGCGGAGTTCTTAAGGTGACTGTGACGTCAAGTGAATTTTGTAAATTCATCGTTAATATTTCAAAATTTTACCTAAAAATAGTTGGCATAAAGAGTCATATGGACCTTTTTTCTTTTTTCAATTATATATATGCTTTATATGTGAATGCTATGTTAATGGCAAAAAAAATTTACGAGCAACATCATTAAAATATTTAATTAATGATAAACATTGAAATATATTGTGTTTTATATGGTTTTCTTAATATTGAGAAGAGGCGTGAGCTAGGTGGCCATGAAGTCCATCAATACAAGTCTAGTGATGAAGAACAATTTTGGTGTAAAGTAATCCATACCTGGTTAATAGTTTAGGGTATGGAATAAGAAAGTTGTGACCCTTTTGTTGTAGCTTTGGTATTGCTATGGTAGTGCTAAGACTTTACCATTGTGATGACTTTATATTGCTAGGACAATGTTGTGATTTTGTCACTTTTGTTAATGTGTTGTAGTTCTACTTTTTTGTGAAAATGATATCTTCAATTATTACTATTATACTGTTATCATTTCTCCTTGCTAGAATAATGTTGTGATCCATCATTAATGCGATAGTGTTGCAACTTTGTTGTTGCTCTGACTATCCTATGACTTAAGTGTTATTGCTACAATGCTAGGAGTCCACCTTGTTGCAACAATATTGTGGCTCTGCCATTGTTGTTATAGTGATGCAACTCCACCATCTTATTATAGTGTTGTGACTATCATTGCTCATATAGCACTGCAACTCTACTGCAACACGACGGGTCATTCCATCTTATGATTCCACATGTCTTATGGGACTCTATGTAAAATCAGTGGACCATCTATGCAAGGAAATGATGATTGGTTTGGGAAACAAGTGAGGAATTTCAACCACGGTGATTGTTTAGTTTCAAAACCGTTGTTTAAGAGCAAGGAATATAAATAGGTTGATGAAATAATGACTAGATTGTGAATTGATGAGGAAGTTGAACAATTGTGATGGGTGAATTTCCCAACTATCATTTAAGAGAAAGGAATTGACGGAGGGAAATAGAATGGGGGAGAGGTGGAAGAGAAAGGGAGAATAACTCATGAAGCTAGAAAGGAATGAGAAAACAAAAGAAATATTAAAAACTAGGTGCATTTAAGATGAAATAAATAGTGTGTATGCAAAGTCATAGTAAAAAGTAGGAATGCACATAGATTGTTGAATAAATTGATGTGTATGTGAATAATAAATTTAAAAAATCATGTTATTGTCTCTAGTATTGTTTTATGTAATCTCTTGATTGCTCACTATATGTGTTAGTCTTTAAATTCTATTAATTCTAGCATATAAACAGTTGTGGTAAGCGACATGGTTCATCTTGTGCTTGTATATTGGATTTTATGGATGTCTATTTTAGGTAATATAACAGCTCATTTAAACGTTTGAGATCGATTTCTTATTAGTGGTTATATAGTGCATGTTGTGGTAGGACTTAAGAGGGGTTTTTGAACACAATTCTTCAAGGAAAGTTATGAGAAATCATGCCTAATAAGGCCTACAGTTTTTATTCATCTTGAGGTTCACTAAATAACTTGTAGGAATGCGACCACAGAAAGAATGATTAGAGGGGGTGTGAGGAACCAAGAATTGCATGAATTGAGAAGAATAATAGAAGATATAGAAAATAAAATACTTAGGGATGCTGAGGTAGAATCAGAGTTAGAACATGAGATTGAAGTAGAGATAAATTTTACACAAGTGGACACTGTAGTAAATCTGATGTCCTTCAAGAAGAAAAAGGGTAGTGCAAAGTTTTGATTTCCATGCTATGATCGTAGTTTGAATGCCAACACTATCATTCATTGGATGGGGAGCTTTGAAGGTACTTTCGGTACAACAATGTTTAGTAACCCAATCATATTTGATTTTCCACGAAAACGTTAAAGGGGAAAATTACACTTTGGTGGGATATGATACAGAAGGATAGAGTAGCCAAACAACAAGAGAAGATTAGGAGTTGGAAGAATATGGTGAGAGAAATAGAGGATTAGTACCTACCCACTGATTACCAACATAATTTATGTAAGAAACTGCACAACTTAAGGAAAAAATAGATGACTATCTAGGAGTACATCGAGGAATTTTTTAACATTTCACTCAAATAACTAATTAAATAAATGGAAATCAAAGAGTGGTGAGCTAAGTGAATGGATTAAAATATCAGATTCAATATTAGATGAGCACAAACTTCTTTTAGAATGTAAATGAAGCTTATCAAATTTCCTTGAAGGTGGAAGAAACGAATGATATTAAAGAGCAAGTTTTGTGGAAAATAACTAAGAGACCAAGGTAGAGCAAGTACTACTATAGGAAATGGAAAGGAAAAAAAATCCAGTAGCAGCCAGAATAATAAAGGAATAAAATGAAAAATTGGGCCTAATGATGGAATGGTTGAATGGATAGTTGTTCCATTTAGATTGACTACTTCTCCTAGCACTTTATGAGACTTATGAATGAATTCTTGAAACCATTTTTGGGGAATTTTATTTTAGTATACTTGGATGACATTTTAATATTTAATAGCACCAAGAAAGAACACTTGGACCAAGTGAGAAGGTGTTACATTGATTGAGGAGAGAGAAACTATTGATCAAGTTGAAATAAACTGCACATTTACGAAGGAAGAGTTAGTATAAATGGGATTTGTAATTTCCGAGGAAGGCTTCAAGATGGATCTTAAAAAGGTAAAGGATATTTTTGATTGGCGAACGATTACACCTACATTTGATGTGAGAATATTTCATGGTTTATTGAGCCTGTACAAGAAATGTGTTTGAAATTTTAATGAGATTTGTGTGGCAGTTACAAAATGTATGAAGAAAGGGAATTTACAATGGAAAACAATGAGCACAAAATTATTTGAAAACTTGAAGAAAAAGGTAATTAAACATCATATTTTGGCACTCCTATAATTTAATAACATGTTTAAAGTGGACAATGAAGCAAGTTGTTTAGAAATTGGAGCATTTTTTAGTCGAGAAAAAAAAACCAATTGCATTATTCAATAGTAAGGTGAATGATGCTACCAAGAAATACTATATTTATGATCAAGATTTCTTTTGTATTATATAGCCTTTGAAGAGGTGGAAATATTTCTTTCTACTAAAGGAGTTTGTCCTTTTTACTGATCATTAGGTGCTACAATACATCAATAGTTAAGTTTAGCTTAATCAAAAGAATTCCAATGGAATTTTTTTGGAAATTTAGATTATAGTTTTGAAGCAGAGGTCAAGGAAATTAAATAAGGTTGTAGATTCTGTAAATTGGAGGATACTTCTATTAAATACCTTGTCAATTGAGTTAGTGAAACTATAACGTATGAAATATTTGTATAAAGAGGATTCACGAAAGCCTGATGAATGAGACATCAGAGTATTGATGGAAATACATATTTTTATTTCCATATCCAAGAAGGATTCTCATTTAAGAATAAAATTTTTTGCATTCCATTAAACGTGTCGTGGATGGCTACTGTGAAATAGATACATAGTTGAGGTTTGGATGGACAATTTTGTGTTTACAAGACCATCATGTTAGGTGAAGGAAATATAATTTTGGCCTGGCTTGAATAGGGATGTTAAGGTTTTTTTTAGTGTTGTAGGAATTTCAATTTAGAAAAAGGAAGGAGTAAGAACATGGGGCTATATACCCCACTACTATTACCCAAGAGGCCATGGGAAAATTTAAGTATGGACTCTATTTTGGGAATACTATAATATAGAGAAGTTATTATTTTTTTTTCTTGTAATATATGTGATTTTTAAGGAGTATTTCATACCATGCAAGAAATGAAATAATGCTGCAAAAATAGTTGTTTCATTCTTTCAAGAACTTATGAGACTGCATGGACAATCAAGGAGTATCACTTCTTATAGAGATACTAGAGCCCTTGGAAAACTAACTAAGGTGGCTACTTGAAGCATTGGAAATTTTTTCATAATATTAACTGGAGAAAAAATAGGCCAATGGGATTTGGTATTTGCCTACGATGAATAGGCTTATAATGATTCAATAAATGGGTGTTAGAGTCAGATTTTTATTTTTTATGGAAGGTTAGTAAGGGGAATTCTGAATTTTTTTAAGTCGTCAAATATGGAGGATATGAGTGTTGACACAATTGCATTTGTAGAGGACATGTGAAAAATGCATACATCTCAAATTAAATATGCAACAAAGAAATGCCAAATATAAGCAATAGGATTATTAGAGAATAAAAAAATATTTTAAATAAGGAGAGCTACCGATGGTGAATTTAGAGAGAAATATTTCCTAGAGGTGCATATACTAAACTCTAGTAAAGGAAAAACAAACCATGTTAAAACCTAAAGAATATTTTTAATAATGCATATAAGTTGGGATTACTAGATAATTTTTACATTTCCTCAATATCTGATGTTATTATATTGTATGAGATTCAAAAAGGAGAATAATATGATGATGAAGGTACCCTAAATGAGTGGAAGAAATAATTCCCCATTAAGCCAACTAAATAATTAAAGAAAGTATAGGTGAGGATGGTCAGTAAAAGGACCTAGAATAAGGATACTATGAAATTTTGGTTAAGCGAAGAAATAAAGATTCGAAGGATGCATTGTTTCTTTCTAAAGAATAATTTTCACCCCTATGAAGAAGTTCCTCCCACGTAACATCTAAGTTGTTTCTATATGTTAAAGATTGAAACTAGGGGCTAATTCCACTTCCTAACTACCCCTCCTTTGATGGCTCATCACTCCATTATACTACCCCTGAAGACATCCTCCTTCACCTCACAAATTAGAATTTTTGGACACCTACAAATGCCCTTTCTTGAAGTTGGTCTCATCTCCTTAAGTCGGCCCCCATTCATGTAGGCTTAGTTGGTCAATAGACATGTCTTTTGACCCTGACATTGATCCATCTAAATAAAACCTAAGGTCATCTCATTTTTCCATCAACACATCATCCATTCCTCTCACATCATATCATTGTTCATACAGCTTGAGGCAACATCTTATATCCACACGTGCAAATGATTTCTTAGAAACTCTATTTTTCTCTGCATTGACTTTTAGTTTAGGTGACTTTGATAAGCATTGCACAAGGACTTCCATGGATAATTTGAATATGATTTTACTTGGAGAATTTTTTTTTTGGGTGGGCCGCATTCATTACCACAAAAAATGAAGAATTTTATGTTGGTTGACCAATGTTGACCGCAAGCTAGGCCACAAACAGTTGATTTAAATTTGACTATTCTTCTCTCAATTTTGGGCTGACATTTCGTGTTGAAGAGGCTGCATTTCTTATTGCATTGACCAAATTTATTGGAGGTTGTTACACTATTGTTTGATCATCACTGACTGGACTAGTTAGTGCATGTTGATTTTTGTTGACTACTACATATTGTTGACAAAAATTATATTCCATTAGATTGAGCTTCATATCACCAGTTGGTCAAATTTATTGATAATTCGGTACTTTGACTTTGACTATTGTACTAAATTGGATTTCTCTCTCTCTGTTGAGAATTTGATATTAATGAATAAGAACGATTAGTTGGGTTTTCTTTCTTGTGGGTTTTTCCCCTGAAAATAGCTTAAATCTCTGTGTTCATTGTCTTGGATTTTCTTCTTGTGCATATTGTTGATGATGTTCTATATACAATTACTGTAAATGATGATCTAAAGTAAATGCTAAATTATTGTTACTAAAACCTATTGTAATAGTTACTAGAATACGTAGTGGAATGGCTATTGGGCTAATAAGACATTGAAGTGATTGTGGCAAGAATATAGGATACCATAAAAATTAACATGGTATCAGATCTAAGGTGAAGACAAAGCCCAAGGAAGAAGTAAGTAATCACTGTTGGAATACTTGCTACTTTTGATCAAGGAAGAAGTCTCCATGGATGCTACATATTATTTCAAGGTTGATAATAAGATCAATGAAAAATCATATTATCATGCTTGGAAGATGACACTTGATATAACTTTGGAGGAACTTGAAGTGGTATATTATGTCCAAGGGAAAGTTGTGGATCCTCCTTCAAATTCACTTGTTACTGCTAGAACAGAGTATAGAAAGGTGAGGTCAAGGCTAAGAAAATATTAGTTGAATCCATTTAAAATAATTCAATCTCTTATATTTTTTATATGGTAACTTTCAAGGAAATTCATGACAAGGTTATAGCGATGTTGAAATTCAACAATTCAAATCAAATCCTCTTTCTCAAAAAAAATTCGAGGGATATAAAAATGGAAAAAGCAGAGTCTATATAAGCTTATATCATGAGAATAACTCAAGTAAAAATTATTTTCTATCTATTGGATAAATTTTATTTGACAAGGAAGTCACCCTCATTGCACAAGGAGGTATTTCAAGGCAGTGGGAAACATTTGTCACCACCATTCTCGACAATGACAAGATACCTAGTTTTGATCACCTATTAGATAGAAACACTCAAGATGAAATAAGGATGATGGATAGAGATAAGTATTTCAATGGAAGTGAACCTACTACTGTGTCTGCACATGCTAGAAGGAGAAATGATGTTGGTTCGTATAATTCATGAAAGCAGGGTCAAGGATCTAACAAGGGATTCGAAGGAAAAGGAAAAGAAAGATGCTAGATTTGTAATAAGTTTGGTCACTATGCTATATAATGTCCTAAAAAAAATAATCCTCCAAGGGAGAACAAAAAAAAACAAAGAAAACAAAGGTCTAAAAGCAAAGGAAAAATGAATTCTCTAGTTGCTTGAGAAGGAAATAATCAACCTCCTAAGAGGACAAGAAATTCCAGGTAATGTGAAAATAATGTTGCTGAAAAACATGATGAATTTTATCTCATTTATGCTTGGTCTATTGCCTCTCCTTCAAAAGCCTTGGATCATTGGTTAGTAGAGCCTCAAGGAATTTCACTACATATAAGGCGGCTCTCTCAAATTTAGATGAGAGGAATACTAATGTAAATATTATTCTTGGAGATAATTCCACCTACCTCATGAAAGGGATAGTAACTATTACTCCTCACTTGAATTGCGATCATTCTATACGTCTTCAAGTTGTTTTGTATGTTCCTAATTTGAAGAAGATTTTTTTTTCTATTACTACGATGGAGGACAGTGGCTTCAAGGTAACTTTCATTAATGGAAAGATACATACATGGATAATAACTTTAAACATGATTTTACTCTTGGGTTTAGGGTCGATGGTATTTATCAAGTTGGTGGAAGTTCTTTGGGATCTTTGGAAAATGACACCTCTATTAAATGTGTGTTATGGCGCTGAAGATATACTCACTTATATTACAAATCCTTACCTGGCGTAATGAAGATGGTTATAGGGATGCTCGAGTTTAATATGAATCATGAAGGATTTTGTCAAGGTTGTGAAACTAGAAAATATACAAAGGGACCATTCCCTTCTAGTGATAGAGAGACATATGATATTCTTCAATTAGTCGATTTTGACATGGATATTCCTTTTCCCGTGACTTCATTGGGAGGATACTTATACTATGTGATATTTTTTGATGACTTCTCCCGCAAAACTTGGATTTACTTCCGAAGGAAGAAGGACAAAGTATTTAGATGGTTCCATTATTTGAAAACCTTGGTGGAGAATCATATAGGAAATAATATCAATACATTAAGAACTGATAATGACACCGAGTATGAATCTAATGAGGTCAATGAAATTTACAGAGAGGAGGGTATTAATATTGAGATAATTGTTCCATATAATCCACAACAAAATGGAATTATCGAGATACAAAATCAAACTGTTATGGAAGCTACCCATGCCATGGTTTATGTCAAGATCCACCAATTTTTTTTATGGGGAGAAGCTCCAGACAATGTTGTGTTTGTTTAAAATAGGAACTCTCCTCAAATATTTGATTTCAAGATACTTGAATAATTCTTCACTGGTAAGAAACATGATATTGCTCGTTTTAGAATATTGGTTGTCTTGTATATTTTCATGTACCAAAGGAGAAAAGGAACAAGTTGGAAGCCTTAGGGAGGAAAGGTGTATTTTTTGCATATAGTGAAGACTCAAAGGCATATCAAATTTATGTACCTAGTTGTAACACCCTCCTCCCACATCTACCCAGGTAACCAACCAACTAGGGTAAACATGTGATGAAGAGTTACTATGATATGATTGAAATTCCTATGTGTTAGTTGAGGAAGTGGAATCGATGGAACACAACAACAAAAACTTTTTTCACCTACTACAGAACACCCAGTGTCCATCCAAACCTTCTAGGGGGCTAGACCCTGAGTGAAAATCATATTTTAGTGCATAAATCCCCTATTTTATCCATTCATATGGGAAAGAGTGTGACTGGAAACCTCCATTCACTCGTAGAACATGGGCATGCATGTGACTGGGGAATTTTCCAGGTAGTTAAGAGCCTGTGACCCTGATTTATGTGCCACTTTTTCAGGCCCGATGCTCAGGTTGCTACCCAAAAATCCATATAACTTCCATAACTCATAAATTACATGATCTGAATATAAATATTAGTGTTTTATATTCTAATATCCAATTATGATTATAAATAAAGTTCTTGAGAATTATGAGGTAAATTGCAAGTTTTTCAGGAGTTTTTATGTGAATTTATGGAGAAAATTAACATAAACAAAACAATGAATATCATCATGTAACAAACATGAACATAACCATAAACAGTAACACAATAGCACATGATGAAGTAGTTCATCCCACCTGGGCTACATCTCCTTGGTCCAACTTCCAATGGCTTGGCCCTCTTTTATTATGCTCAAAGTCTGATTACATATGTTTACAATTCTTAAACAACTCTGAAACATGTTCCATCAGCTCAAGAATGCCAAAAAATTCTTCTTTATTCTCTTTCTGCCTAAAATTTGGCCAAAATTTGATCAAGTTATGATCTCCCCTTGTTCCTCCATTATTCGTTCTACAAAACCCTCAAAATATGGCACCAAACCCACAACTTTTCCCCCAAAAACGCTAGCGGAGCACAAATTATGCCAAGAACCACGCGAAATTGTCGGGCCATTAGAACCAGGTGAATTCCAACTATAATTTTTTTGGGCACATAAACAATTTTATTAAAAACCCTCCAAACGGTTTGGATAACCATTGGCATGGTGTAACAATGGAGACATTAAGTGTTATGGTTACGGTGAGTAGGTGGTTACCATAGCTGATGATCTCGAAGGTCTTGTTGCGTTCACATCCATCGATGGTTAACATGTAATGGTTATGTAATGGCTAGTGTGGGGTGGGGGGGGGGCAGTGTGGGGGGTGCATAAAGATACCCTCGCACCTATGGTCCTACCCCTGGAGGTGACCATGGGTGGTTCTAGACCCCGACCCCCTCCCCCCAATACACAAACAACATTACAAGAAAATAAAATAAAAACCATAGTTTAATAAGAAAGACATGTGTGGCACATTGGTGAAGGCTCGTGCTTGGTACTTAGAGGTCACAGGTTCGACCCCCACCAGGTGAATTTGGAATTCAACATAATTTTGGTGGCCCTCAAGCTGCCACGTAGTGGCCTGTGGCTGGGCCGTGTCGCATCCTATGATTGGCCTTCCAACACCCAATGAAAAGACACCATTTAAAACCAATAACAAAGTGCCACTTGGCATGATCCCATTTGCATGAGGAAAAACATTGACTAAGTCAACCTGCGTAGTCACCTTGCCACATAGGCATGCCCAATCAGCTGTATGGACTGCTGACCGGCTATCCTACATTTTTTTTTAAATTTTCTTGTTTGAAAAAGTGGAAAGAACATGTTTATGATAACATGCAGTGTCGGTTTTCCATGGAATGAGTTGTACCAGATTCAGAATGATGAGATCTATGTAGTCATTCAAGTTCCACACCATTCCAACAACTTTCATTTTTGTTCATAATTTTGAGCACCTGATCACTCCTCTCGAATGGAAGATTTTCAAACCCAAAATATATTTCATGACTAAACATGTGTATGAGGGTACATCCCCCTCAACCTTCCAGTATCAATCTACTAGAATTTTCTTGAATTCAACATTTTGAGCTTTTCATAAAAAATGATCTTTTTCCTTGATTCTGGAGACCCTGTCTTGCTATTGTAGATACCATACTATTGCAATTTTCAAAAATTTGCAGAGCAACGAACTGTCCTTGAAGAAAAAATAAATTTCCCACCTCAGTTGTCAATCAAAGGAAACTTGAATAACCTGAAATATTTCTCACCTCAAACACTTTCGACATGGCGATTTTCAGCTTGTCTTGCCTTGTACTTGCGTTGACCTTTGACCAAGTGTTTTTTCCATTGCCATGTATCATTTTGAAACCCAAAATAAGTACTTGTGGAGAATTTTCCTTGTTTTTCTTCTTTCCTTGGCACTTGTTCTTTTAATTTTGCACCATGCAGCACCGACATCTTGTTCCCATCAGTGTTCAACATTGATGTGGACTGCTATAAATCTTTCACATCTTGTTTACCTATTTTTAAAGGAAGCATGTTTGAGCCATGAAACATCTTATTACAGACATTAAAAACTTCAATGAAATCATATTTTTCATTTGATGCATCTTCTTTTAAGGTCTCATTCAAAACATTACTACGCTTGAATGTTAACAAATCCAAATTTTGAATGACATTCACTATTCTCTTCATTTATACTGCATGTACAAGAGACAAACTCATCTTCTTCTTATGCACTTTAATTATGTAATCAATTCCATTATTGAACAAGTGGTACTTATTCTCATAGCGATGAAATATTTTCAACCTATCATAAATATAAGGACTTCCAAAAATAATACCTAAAATCTAAACAAAAATTACATCAAGTTCAACTCCACCAAGAAAGTGTGAATTGAATGCAAACCTTAGGATGCACTTCCTTGTTACCTGAAATTTTTCATTCTTGCATATCCATCATAAAGGATAAGGTCCTGGATGTGTAGAAGTTCTATATTTAACCTCTTAACTAAGTTTTCAGAAATCAAATTGGCTTGAGAACCACTATCAAATAGTGTTTCTATTTTGGTATGCTTTGAAACAACTCTAATATGAAAAAATTCAATTATTGTATCATCATATTGAGTTACATTAGAACAACTCATTAGGGGAATTTTGAGGTCTAAAATTTTCCTCCTAAGGAAATTATAAAATATTAGTGGAAATAATATTTGATTACATCATCAAATTTTAGAGGGAAGAAAGAAAAAAACTGTTTTTTGAACTCCTATTCTCAACTTATCTCCCAAATTTTTTACTCAAATTTCAAGTAGGAGTACTCGTTGGATGAAAATTTAATTCATCGTCCAAGGAGAAACCATGTTGCACACTTCTAATGGGTCCCGATACACGAAAAATGAGAAATGCGTGAAAATGTGATCGTAATCACATGTTTTTTTATTTATTTCTCATTTCTTGTGTGGCAGGGTCCATCGAAAATATGCAACATGGGTACTCCTTGGATGACGAATTACATATTGCATCTAATGAGTGCTCCCACTCGAAATTTTAGTAAATAATTTGGGAGATAAGTTGAAAATACAAGTTGAAAAGGTAGGTTTATTATTTTATTATTTTTTAATACTTTTACCCTTTTACTTAAAAAATGGTGAATCATCCCCCATGGTTGACATCATCATCTTGAATCCTATTGGTTATTATAAATATTTTTTTTGTACATTTTTCTTAGGAGGTCCATTTTAGAGCTCAAAATTCCCCTAATGTGAAGAAATAGTTATTACTATGTTATTACGTTTCAAACCCATTGTTGTAATATTGGTTTCATCTCCTGAATATGAACATAATTCATGTTCAATGATTGCAGTTGTTTTCCCATTCCCTTGGTTTTAAGTTTCTTGGGCATCAACTCTGGATGGAGATTCCAACAATGGTCTTCATCATGGCCATTTTTCAAAAAATATTTACATGCCAGTTTATATTTATCTATTTTAGTAGAACTATTTTTCTTTCCTTTTCCATTAAAATTTCCCTTTCCTTTACCTTCCTACTCAAGGAACTATCACTTTTCTCATATGCACTATGTTTCCCACTTGCTTCTAGATGTGTGACTTGAACACAAAACTAATCTAAGTTTGTGGGATTGAACATGAGAATAGTATGTCTAATACAATTGTGCAAACCCCCAATATGCTTTAACAAAGTGTCTTGAGAAGATAAATTAACACCCTAAACTAGTGCTCTTCTCCTAAACTATTGTGTATAATTTTGAAAACTTTGTCCCTTTAGCTGTCTAAAATTCTGCCAGTCCATTATGGCTTTCTAAATATATGCTAGAGGGTTAAATTTCCTTCTAATTGTAGCAATCAAATACAACCAATAGATTGAGATATTACCATGTTTTTTCATCTCTTCTCGTGTCTTGGCTTCCCAACATACTAGTGTTGCACCATCCAATCTCAAGGAAGCTAGCCAAATCTTTGTGTCATCATCTTGAAGGTTTTGAATTCTGCAGTATAACTTCAATTGGAGAACCCAATTTGCAAGATTCTCTGCATTCACTTCACCATTATACATAGGTAGCTCAAATTTAATATGAAGTTTTAACAAGGGTTTTTTATCAATTCCTTTTAAGGTATGTTGATGAGAATCAGTAAGGGTTGTAGCATTGGAATAGGATGAAGATGAAGGTAAAGATGGTTGTGAGGATGATGGTGATGTAGATGGTGGCTTATCACCATTTTCATTACCTCCTCCTCTTGCATAACCCTCTCATCTTGGAGGCCTGAAGATTTCACCCTGAAACCTTGTGTTCCTCTCTTCATAGAGGACCTTCACCATATTTGTCATGTCAAGGAAAGCATTCATAAAACCCTTCTCATCCTCTCTCATTTTATCATTACCCCCTTCATGATGCAACCTTACTGAAGCCTTAGGTATAATAGGAGGTGAATCTTGTAGTGGAAATTGTGGCAACTATGCCCTCCTTCTCCTTGGTCCAACTAGAGAACCTGCACCCAAAAGATTTCCTTCTCTTCTCTTGAGCTTCAACCTTGTTAGCATTTAAACACTTGAAAAAAAATTAAATCCTCCTTGCACAAGTAAACCTAGTGCTCTGATACCAAATTCATCTAAACGAGAATATTAGTGTTTGTTTTGTAAATATCCAATTTAGAATATAACCAAAGTGTTTGAGAATTATGAGGTAAATTTCAAGTTTTTCATGAGTTTTTATGTTTTTTTATGTGAATTTCTTCGGTAAATTAATATAAAAAAAACATTGAACAACAACATCTAATATATATGAACATCACCATAAACAGTAACACAACAACACATAATGAAGGTGTTCACCCCACCTTGTCTACGTCTCCCTGGTCCAGCTTCCAATGGCTTATGCCTCTTCTATTATGCTCAAAAGTGTGATTACACATGTTTAAAATGCTCAAACAGCTCTGAAACTTGTTCCGTCAGCTCCAGAATGCCCAAAATTTCCTGTGTAGCCTAATTCTGCCTCGAATTTGGCCAAAAAATGATCAAGTTGTGATCTTCCCTATTTCCTCCCCTACTCATTCTACAAAAACCTAAAAAATATGACACCGAACCCACAATTTTTCCCCCAAAAGTGCTAATGGAGTGCCAATTCATCCAAAAACCAGGCAAAATTTTAGTGGAATTAATTTTCCCAATAAGGCTTAAAATTTGAATTCCAACTATAATGTTTTTGGGTGCATAAATATTTTTTAATAAAAACCCGTTGGACGTTTTGGCTAACCATCAGCATGGTTTTATGTTTACGGTGAGTAGGTGGTTATCATAGTCGGTGGTCCCAGTGGTCTCGTTGTTTTCACATTTACTGACGCTTAACATATAACTATTATGTAATGGTTAGTGGCGGGGGCATTGGGCTAGCCTCTCACCCATGGTTTCACCGCCGGCTGTGACCAGCGTTAGGGCTAGACCCCTCCCCCCTCCCCCCAATGTGCAAACAAAATTACAATAAAATAAAATGGAAACCAAAGTATAATAAGAAACATATGCGTGGTGCATTGGTAAAGGTTCATGCTTGATACTTGGAGGTCGTGGATTTGAGCCCCGTTAGCTCCGCTCGAACTTCAACATAATTTTGGTTGCCTTCGATCTACCACATGGCAGCCCCTAGCTAGGCCAGGTGGTAGCCTATGATTGGCCTTCCAACACCCATCCAAAACACACAATTTCAAATGAATAAAAAATTGCCACTTGGAACGATCCCATTCGCTAGAGGAAAATTATTGACCAAGTCAACCTACATAGTCACTGTGCCATGTACGCATGCTCAGTCAGTGGTACAGACTATGGACTGGGTTGTCCTACATTTTTTTTGTTTAAATTTTCTTATTTGAAAAAGTGAACAGAACGTGTTTATGAGAGCATACGATATCAATTTTCTGCGAAACGAGTTGTGCCTAATTTATAATGACGAGATCTACATGGTTATTTAGGTTCCACACCATTCCAATAACTTTCATGTTTTAGCATAATTTTGAGCACATGATTATTACATGACAACAATGAATATAAATGAAAACTGGAACTAGGGCTAGACCTTACCATCCCCAACTGGGACTAACATTCTGTCAAAAACTTGGTAACAATGTAAGCTAAAGGTCATGAATATAAGGTTGAGCATAAGGGAATAGAAATTTATAAGGGACCATGTCTCTGATAGCAAAAGAACCAAATACCAACATGCACATACCATGCATGTCAAAACTAGCTAGGAAATCATACATGCAATATGTTTCTTGCAAGTATTCCTGTTGAAGCTTCTTGATCCTTCTCTTCCTTGCTTGATATTTTTTTTCCTTTCCTTTCCTTGTCCTTCCTTTGCTTTCCTTTGATTTCTTGATCTCCTTCTCCTCTTGGTGTTATTCTCCAATATGAGTGTAATTATGAAAATGAACTGACAAAAGACTACGAACTAATTCTCTAGGGTATTTTTATCATTCATGCCTCTAATTTATTCAATTCTCCATTATTTTCCTTCAATTTCCTCCTCACATGAAACTTGTGACATTTCACCTTATTTCCTTTATTTTCATAAATAAATGTGCCAAAATACCTTTTTCCTTTTTAATGCCTTAGCCATTTCCTTTTCCAATTTACCCTTAGCCATAAACACATTCCATGATGCCCACTAGGATATATTTTCCCAACATTGAGCTTAGAATAAGTTTCCCTTAATCGTGGTATTATTTTTTCCTTTATTAACTTTAATTACATGAACTGTTAGCCTGGGTCTGTTACAGAACACTCCATGTTGGGGAACACCATCCTCGGTGTTAAACTACACCTATACCTCAGCAAAACCACTGAAAATAAAACATACTTCCCATGGCAATTTATAACTTAGCTTGATGAAATATTTAAAATGAATAACGTGCTCAAAAGTAAAATTAATAATGATAACATGTCAATATAACAACCATATTTCTTATTGGAGCGTTATAACTTAGCTCATGGTGACATTTATAATAGCATCCATACATAAATAACTACTAATACGAAAACTTCTTTGCCTCAATAAAAAAATAATGAAGGATACATATTCCACATATCATCTACCATCTCCCTTCTTCAGGCCCAAAGTGTTTCCACTACACTTTAACTTGGTCCATGGATTTGTTCCTCAGCATGAGTTGTTTCCGTTGAAATATGCAGTGAGATTTCGGTTGGAATTATCCTTCTTTCTCCACCTGCAATACAAAGCAATCAATAGTATGATTAAAATTATTTATATACCTTTTAAGTAATGAAACATGAAAAACATCATGGAATCTCAATGTTGGAGGTAGTGCAATTCGATAGGCCATAGGTCCAATCCTCTCAAGTATCTCAAAAGGCTCACACTACAATGGTGCAAACGTGTCACATGATGCAATCCTCAAGGACCTCTTCTTGGGCTTGATGCGCAAATGCACATGCTCACCAACCTGAAACTCCTTAAATGCCCTTTGTTGGTCTGCACAACTCTTCTTCTTGTCTTATGTTTCTCTTACATTATTCTTTATAACCTGCATTTCTCATTCCAGATATGCCAACATTTCTTGTCCAATAATTGCCCTATTCACTATATCACTATAACTCATGGGAGTATAACAACTCCTACCATAGAGTTCCTTGAAGGGACTCATCCTTAGTGACTCCTGATAAATATTGTTGTATGAAAACTCAATTAATGGAAGTTACTCCTCCCATTTCCTTTACTAGTGCATTACATACATCCTCAGCATGTGCTCCAGTATCTGATTAACCCTCTCTGTCTGTCTATTTATATGTGGATGATAGGTTTTACTAAAGGCCAATTTCATCCTGAAACCTGCAAATAACTCCTTCCAAACCTTGGAAGTGAACTTGGTATCACTGTCTGACACAATATTTTTCAGAACACCATGTAATCTCAAAATCTCCATGATGAAAACCTATGCCACCTCACTAGCTGAATATATGGTCTTCACTGGAATCAAGTGAGCCACCTTTCTCAACCTGTCGACCACAACCATGATAGAATCATGCTGCCTCATTGTCCTCAGAAGACCTGTAACATAATCCATGGAAATTACCTCCCAGTTCAATTTTGGAATCAGAATCGGATGTATCAATCCACCAGGATGCTTACATTCTTCCTTCACATATTGACAATCCAAACATCTAACCACAAAATCTTCCATTTATTTCCTCAAATTCACCCAATAGTATAACTTCTTTACCATCGCTAATGTCTTATGATATCTTGAGTGACCCGAGTATGGATTTACATGAAACTCCCTTAAGATAATCTTCTTGAGGTCACTCTCATCTGACACATATATATTGTCACTGAATCTCAGCAAGCCATCTACCATGAGATGATAGTCTCCATCTTGATCACATGTACTCGTAACTATTCTCTACTGTAACTTTCTCCTCTACTCTATATACCTATGATCATGCATCTAAAATTAGATCCTATAATTTTTTCCCATAGGAAATGATAGTTTCTATATGATTCTCATGTAATTTCTTGCTAAAAGCATATGAAACCCTATTCTCCTTTCCCTTAATGTATCTGATCTTGAAGTAAAACTCATTAAGGGTAGCCAACCATCTGTTGGAAATATTGTCATTGATGGAAAAGGATCAGAAAGGTGCAACACTAGAATGATCATTGATGGAAAAAGAGTAGCCATAGGAATATAACCTAGAGCATAGATAGAAAAGAGGAAGAGATAGAAGAGACAACAAATGCAACATAGGTAGGGAATGGAGGAGAGACAACAAAGAGGTAGAAAGAGCTGAAGGAAATCATATTTTCTAGACACAACAAGGACTAGAGATAATGCACATAGTAGAAGTAGGAAGAGGCAACAGCCAAGAGGAAGAGGCGAGAGCAGCGAGATCTGGACTTACACAACAGGAAGAGGCAACTAAGGAAAAGAATTCTTTGAAGAAGTCTAAGGGAGGAAAACAAAAAATCAGGATTAGATTTCAAATGTAAAAGCGAGAGATGGATGGATGAGATTCAATCGTGAGTTCACACATTGTAAATATTAACGGATAGTATTAAGGTTGTCGCAAGGTAAGTTAAACTATATGCGATGCGAAGTGGAGAAGGGCACGTGTCAACACTACGCAATATCGCAGATTTCAAGACATATATGGTAACCACAAATTAAATCCTATAATGTGTGAAGTGCGATCATATGAGGACTGTTAGATTTGGGCACAGATCAACGACAAATAGAAAAGTGAAAAAGCGCACATCGCAAATTATAGCAGATAGAGCTAAGGCCTCGCGCAATAAGTTAAATTGTTTGCGACGCAGTAAAAATTGGAATATACGATGCTATTCCAAGAGAATATTGAAGCATAGATATCAGTATTGAGTTATATAATTCTGACCAGAAACAATTCCACACCCATTAATCCCTCATAGATATCTACTATGAAGTATGAAGAGGAAGAATTGCAGTATGATATATCAAAGTTACAGTACCAAGTGCAACAAATTTCGATCTTACAAAGAGCAATAAAAGTTGGCATAAATGGTTTAGAAGCAGAAATGAAGGCTAATTTGGACAATTTTAAGGATCAATGAAATATTATATGGAAGATAAATTAGTGGAAGATCACATCGAGCATCAAAAACAAGTTCTCCAACTCTCAAAGGATAACCTAACTTTGGTGCAAAATCGAATGAAACGACAGGAATATCAAGATCGCAGTGAAATAAGTTCTAAAGATGTCAGAGAAACAAGAACTCGAAAACTACGGAATTGATCAATTTATTTTTGTACCCCTGTAGTTCCCATATTCTTGTTATTGTGCCCCATATAACCCCACTATTTTTATTGTTGTGCCCTTACATTATTATTGTTAGGTCATCTAGGATTATATTGTGACCCCATGGACTCCTATATATAGAAAGGAGGTTTTTTCATTTGAATCATCAAAGAATTTTTCATTTATGTAATGTAAAGGATTTTTTCCCCTCGAAGTGGCTTATTTCTAAGGTGTTGATCTCTCTTTTCTTCTATTTTTGGAGTTGGTTTCATGACATATACCTTGATCCTACATATGACAACAATAACCTTGACAACATCAGATTCTTCCAAAAATAGAGTGCAACCCCACTTTGATATAAGATATGACCCAATGAGAGAATAACCTACTATGATACCACCTGTAACACCCTCCTCCCACATCTACCCAAGTATCAACCAACCAGGGTAAAAATGTGATGAAGAGTTACTATGATATGATTCAACTCCCTATGTGTCTTTTGAGGAACTGGAATCGATAGAACACAACAACACAGACCTTCTACACCACCTATAGGACACATGGCATCCAAACCTTCCAGGAGGCTAGCTCCTAAGGAAAACAGACCTTTAAGTGCACCAATCCCCTAGTCGCAACCTTGATATGGGAAAGAGTCAGACCGAAAACCTCTAGTCGCTTGCAAAACATGGGAATGTGTGTGACTGGGGACTTTTCCAAGTAGTTTTGAGCTTGTGACCCCAATTTATGTGCCACTTTTTTATGTTGAGGGTTCAGCTCACTGTACAGAATTCCATATAACTTCCAAAAATCATAAATTACATGAAAACAATGATTATAAGCCAAAAGCTGGAACCAGGATTAGACCTAACATTAAATCAAACACTTGGTAATAATGTAAGCTACAGGTAATAAATACAAGACTAAGGATACGTGACTGGAAATTCATATGATACTTAACAGGAAAGATCATCGCCCTCTCTCTTTAGATTTATTAGCATCAATTAGGTGTTGCATCCATTATTCTTCTAGTTACAATTAAAAATATGAAAAGAGCCATCACTAAAACCAGTCACATAACCATGCTTATAACCAACATATAAACACATAAACCACCATAAGATAACATCCATTAAAGAGAAATAATAACAAGTAAAAAATCAAGAGAACTTAACTTTCATTAAACATAGTAAAGAGCCAACCAGGTTCGGGACTTCCACATACCACCGACCATAGACATGGTTGAACCAAATATTTCTTTCATAGAGTCACCCCCGTACCATATTCCAAGCATCAATGTGGGATCTCATGCATAAAATAATCCAAAAACAGGCAAGGGAATTCAAAGGTTAAACCAAATCCACCCTCACCATATAGTGATCTCACCTAAATCAATACTGAAACCACTAAACTGACCCAAGCTTGGAATGCATTCGGGTCTCATCGCTATCCTTGAGGAATTTTCTATATCCTTGTCTCTATGATGTACTACAATCTAGACCGGATGATTAGGCCCTTACTGATACACCACCCTTAGGCTTCACCATGTATCTCACCTAAACTGGTCAAGGGATTCCTAGGTCTTTGGTAGTGTTCCTTACACCACCTCCACCCTGGATTCTAAAACCATATGAAAATTACAAAGATAAAAATCGAGAAGAATCCCATCACATCATGGCTATCTAGAAAAAGGCAAGGCAAGGCTGAAAACGACTATCAAAACTTGAGAAAACCATGCCTCTAACAATAAAAGAACCAAATACTAACATGCACATACCATGCATGTCAAAACAATCTAGGAAATCATACATGCAATATGTTACCTAGAAGTATTCTTGCTGAAGTTGCATGATATTTCTCTTCCTTGACTTATATATTTTTTCCTTTACTTTCGTTTGTCTTACTTTTCTTGCTTTTCCTTTCCTTTTCTTGCTTTATCTCCTTCACCTCTTGGTTCTCTTCTCCTCTCTGAGTGTAATTTTAAAAATTAACTCAGAAAAGGATACCAACTAATGCTCTGAGATATTTTTATCATTCATGCCTCTAATTTCTTGAATTTTCCATTATTTTCCTTCAATTTCCTCCACACATGCAACCTGTGACCTTTCACCTTCCTTTTCTCCTAACTTCCTTTATTTTCATAAATAAATGTGCCAAAATACCTTTTTTCATTTTTAATGCCTTAGCCATTTCCTTTGTTGATATCTCCTTATCCATAAACACATCCAAGCATTCCCACTAGGATATATTTGCCAAACGTTGAGCTCGGAATAAGTGTCCCTTAACTGTGGTCTTATTTTTTCCTTTACAAAATTTTATTACATGAAATTTTAGCCCGAGTATGTTACACTAGTCAAAGGGATGTGGAAGTAAGTATAGATGTTATTTTTGATGAAGAATTTGCCTAGGGAAAAGCA
Source organism: Pinus albicaulis (assembly GCA_034641835.2). NCBI lineage: Eukaryota > Viridiplantae > Streptophyta > Pinopsida > Pinales > Pinaceae > Pinus > Pinus albicaulis. Next base: position 50,591 of record JAXQQM020072351.1, read on the forward strand.
AGGGATCTCCCTATTACAAGGAAGGATGATGATGCTACTAAGAGTCAAGAAGAACCTCTGATGGATAATCCCATGCTCGATGTTGATGGCCTGATGGATCCACTTGATTCATCTCCTTGTGATCCCTCTATCTCAAAGAAAATACTACTATGGCTTCATGATAGACTTCAAGACGTTGAAAATCATGATTATCCAAGAGGGATATTTTAGGAAAGTAAGAATCCCAACAGGTATTAAGGATACTTGGCTTCCATGAGTATTATCATTAAAACTAAACCTTTCACTTTCTAAGAAGTTGTGAAGCACTAGGTATGGAAATATTCTATGGTTGACAAATATGAGTCAATAGTGAAGAACAATGTATTAAAAATTGGTGTCTAGACCCAAGGACAAGTTCATGATCACTTTGAAATGGATCTACAAGATTAAACATGGAGCTGATGGAATTGCGAAAAAATATAAGGCAAGGTTCATAGCTCGTGGCTTTTATCAAAAGGAATGAGTTTATTATGATGATATATTTGCACTATTTTTTCAATATACCACTATATGATCCATAATTTCTCTTCATGAAAATAAAGGATGGAGCATGCATCAGATGGATGTCAAAATTTCATTCATACATGGGTCACTTAAGGAAGAAGTCTAGCTCGAACAACCTCAAGGGTTTGAAGAGAATGATAGAAGGACACATATATGCAATTTTAACAAAGTCCTCTAAGGGTTAAATCAAGCCCATAAGGATTTGTATTAGAAGTTTGATAGCTATCTTATGAACATGGGATTTACAAGAAGTTATGTTGATCCAAACTTATACTTCAAAGTTGAAGAAGACATGCCACTTATGATATCACCCAAAAAATGATCAGCTAGCCATTTCATATTAGATGGATTGAAATATGCAATGTAGCATTAATTTTACCATTTTAAATTCAATTTCACCATAGGAAATAATTTAGCAAAGCATTTTTATTAAATTATTTCTGATTAAAATTCAAAGATCCCATGAGAGTAATTGAATAAATCATTATTTATTTAATTTTCTTTATAAATAATTATTTGAAAATGATTTCTTAACAAATTTGACTTAATCACCTTGGAATAAATAAATAAATAAATATTTATTTATTATTCCTTATTCTTATTTTTGGAATAATTTTTAAACCATTATTTAATAACTATTTCAAATTCACACTATTATTAATTCTTACAAAGTGGTTAATAAATAATTTTTATTTTTTAATTACTTCAACCACTTCTAAATAAATATATTTGACCATTTTTTAATATCTTTTCCCTCTCCAAAAAAGATAATAAAGTATTCCTAACAGCTAGATTTTGATTTGGTCAATAATATTTTATTATTTTTCAATTCCTAGTTTAGCTCAATACTTTGTTATAAATAAGAGGGTTTTCCATTCATTCTTCACCATGATCAATATCATCGTCACCAATATCGTCTTATCACACTTGAGTTCCCACTTCAATTCCATGTTGGTTTTGGATTTTTTGCATGTTGAGAGAGAGAAACATATCATTGAAGCACAAGGACATGAAAAGGACCCATCCCACAAAGGGGGGTCTATAGACCCTAGTTTATATTTTCTCCTCACCAGGTGTTTCATTTACATTAAAAAAATATTCATATATATATGATCCATTTTGTAATACACCATTTATATTTGTTGTTATATGTTTATGGTTGCATATAATCTTTCATTGTAGGGTTTTCCTTATTTTTTCAATGCATATCTGATGCATAATCAACCATATTTTGTTGTTAGGGTCACTTGTCACTAGTGATTTAAGTGAATTATTTCTGGTACACTTCTCTAAAATATTTATACTAACAAATGATGACTTCGTTGGGGAATTAGCTACCTATTCGTCAACAAATGGAGACTCCACTGGTGTAGTAATGCATATCCTTGGTGACTATTGTTTATAGATCTTCAGTTTTTTTCGAGCTATTTTTTTCACTCCCATTTGTATCTTCAGATATACCTTGTTTTCTGGAAAATTCTTCGTTTATGTTGGGGTTATGCATCTTTCCACAATTCACAAGCACCAGCTGAGCAAGAGACAACACGTTCTAGATAATATATTCTGAATGAGAGAAGTGGGAATAGAGCACACATTTTCGCCCAATAACTGTGCCAAAAATTCTCTTCTCTACCTAGGAAATTCACCAGCGCACTTTTCATGTCAGTTTCTACATTTTGTCATTTTTGAGATTTTTTTTTTATTCAGAATTTTCCATTTTTTCCGATAGCGTTTTTTGTGTGCTAGGAAGGGTTCTTGTTATTTTCTGAGCCACCTCTATGCCTAGATCCTCTTATTAGTTTCTCATTGAGGAAGGAAAAATCCCCTTAGAGTTTAGAGTAGACTTCCAATATTTTAGGAAGATAATTGTTGAGTTAAGAATTCTAGTGTGGAGGACGCTCAACGATTGTTTTTAGTGTTTTACCCATTAATTTTCAACCCTTTTGGATAGGTTAATTCATCATTTTATTCCCTTTATATTTTAGTGTTTCCTTTCCCCCCTTAGGATCCCCTTTTGTATCTTAGCTTTTGGATCTTCTTGCTATCATTTTCCAACGTTTTCACCAATGATTTTTGCTGGTTTTTTACAACATTTTCAATGGCCTTTTTCCTTATATATGAGTCCCTTAAAGATTAGATATTTTGGCCATTTTTTTCTGTTTGATTTGCTTGTTTTCCTTCACTTCTTTAGCTACTTGATATAATTCTTGGGTGGAGGGTGGTGTGCTTGAAATTTTTGTTTATTTTACTTTCCGTTTTCAACATTATTTATAGTTTTCAACACTTAATTTTAAAAAACACATGGTATCATTAAAACATGATATATTAACTCATACACTTCACAAATTTTTCACACAGACATGCCCTAATTGAATGTGAGCTTTCTTAACACAACCAAAATAAGAATTGAAATACTACACCTTAATAATTCAACTCACACAGATTAAGCCCGCTTGGGCATCAAGGACAAAAAATTGTTTGTAGTTAGTTGTAGGATCAGTGGGATAGGATTCTAATAATAGCCATTGATCGCTTACATTGAGACATATAAATTTGACATATTATGGAGCTTCAAATCCTTAACCTTCCCTCGTTGCAATTCTAGAGTGCGTCAAAAACTTGATTTAGAGGGGGTTAGGCTAGATCACAATGCAATTGGTTCTCCTTGAGGGTACCCAACTCATGGTAGGGAATTTCATGCCATGTTTGATCACCAAGAAGCTTAATAATTGAAAACCCCTATTTGAGGAAGGTAACCTTAGTGGCCAATCTTAAGAAAATTCCCTTTAGGAATGGCTATGTGCAAGCAGTTTCTTCATTATCCCACCTCTCTCGAGATAGATCTGCATGCAAGGATTATATTCTATCATATAGGAAGTCTCTTATAATGCCATATGAAACAGTATATCTAGGACTTGTTCGAGGATTTGGATCACCTATAGTCTTAAGTTTATTTTTTATTTGATAGGACATGTTTGCAATATCGTTAATTTACACTTGGAACCACTGCACTAGGTGTTTGATTGTTTTATTTTTCTATTTTTCTCCTATCATCGTCCTTTAGTATATTGATTCATCTTTGTCTTGACACCATTGCATCATATAGGAATTTTTCACGTAGAATTCTTTGCCTTCGCCCCCCAGTTTCCTTTGGGAAATCTTACTCCCTCTCATCGAGTTAAAAACCATCCTTCTAGTCCTCCATTGAGTCCCCATGCTAACTCTAGTTATTTTTCTTCTTCTAGTTCTTCCTCTTATTCTGGGTCTTCCAACCAGGTAAGGCCACCATGTCATGCACTAATATGGGTAGTGGAAACTAAGGTGGTATCCCAGGTAACCCCACAGGTGGAACCTCTACCGTTATGGCCATTAACCATCCATTCATTCCTTATATGGTTGGATTGAGCCACTTTTAATTTAGCTATCTCATCAATGATTCTCTTCTCCATCACCCTAATTGGCCTCCTGTGCTTACCAAGCTTCCTTTTGAAATCCCTCAACTTGAAGGTAATCCTGGAGAAGACCCCAAATATCATGTTAGTTCTTTTCACATGTGGTGTTCATCAAATTCCATTACTGAAGACTCTATTCATCTTCGCCTCTTCTAACACACCCTTACTTATTTGTTTCGAAATGGTATGTGGATCAACCGGTTGCCTCGCGTTCCACCTTCGCGACTCTCAGCGAAGATTTTGTTTCATAATTCCAGTTATCTCTCTGATATGACACATGTACCAAAATCTTGACCTATTTTTTTCAAACTTCTTCCACCCGCATTTCTGACCATGTCCAAGAATGACATAGAAGGAGGAGCATGTGTAGAGCCCCTGAGTTTTAAGACCATGTATATATGGATTGGTTTCTTAGAGCACTTTTTGCCCCAATAGGTAAATATTTCGCCTCTCACTTCCCTCAGAATGAGGAAGAAGCTCTCTAGATAGCCTTGAAATGTGATCTGATATATGCCCAATCAAGTTATGTTCATACTATCCTCCCTTATCTACCTTGAACTGATTCTTCTAATGCGTCAAGGGAATTTCATGCCACTAATAGTATCATTAGGTTTCTCTCCTACCCTCAACCATTACCATATCCTCAAACTTCTATGAGTTACGTTCAACCCTAGGAGGAGACCTGTTACACTTACACCTATCCGCCTCCCAATCCTTTGTGTGTAAACTCTTACCAAGGTACAAGCATGTCATATGCATATCCCCATTTGCATCAATCAATTACAGGTCCAACTATTGCTCCAATTTGTTATCCTAATTTTGCCTTGAATCCTTACTATCCTTATGGACTTCTCGACAATCTAGCCCCATAGGCACCAGTGCCTCATCCTCCCATGCCTACACCTCCTCTACCCAAACAAAAAAAACCTCCACAGAATCAAGTGTAGGCTCACGAGAGTACTACCATTCTCCATAACTCCAAGAGAAGGAACAAGGGGAAATGAAAACATAATCAACAACCTCAAGGTAACTAGTGAAACCATGGTCAACAATATAATGCCCCTAAGGGTGACCAACCTAATACCACAACCCAACAATAGGGCAAAGAGCCCAAGAAAAACAAGGCTCCTACAACCAATAAAGCTTGTGCATGTTGTGAAGTTTTTTGCCATTATACTCATGAATGTCCCATTTTACCTCCAATTCGCATTGTATGGGAAGTTCAAGTAGATAGTTCTAGAGGAACTCAACTGATAGCTCCACCCCCACCACCTCATGCTTCATCACAACTGGTTGTGCTTACAAATTCTTTTCCTCATCAAGGATATGTAGCTTCCCAACCCACACAGGGCACTGCAGCCCTTAACCTTTGTAATATTGGCAAACCAATTACCAAATCCTCATGATGAATAATGACGAAGTTAAAAATAAACAAGTCAACCCCCAGACTGGGTTGGACCAATATGAAAAGAATCCTATGAAGTCAACAACTAATTCGAAACTAAATTCTCCACTGGGCCAATTTCATCACCAAATGGTAGCTTACCAATCCCTCAACCTAAGGTCGAGGTTACCCCCAAGATCCCTAAAGGTCCCTTACATTGAAATTATACTTCTTCTAAACCCCCCCATAGCTATAACATAGTAAATGTCTTGGCTTAGTCTCCTACTGCCATAGAAGTCCTCCAGACATGCCCATCCCAGCAGAATTCTCTACTACATGCTTTGGGAATTTTGGACCCCTTTGATGATCGTATTATTGTCTTTGATGTTGAAAAAGTAGAACATCACCCCATTCCTTCATTAATTTCCTTTAAAATATAAGTCCCTATGAGAAACTCCACTGTTGAGTAGTCTATAATAGATAGAGGAGCCTCCACTTGTATGATGGTTTCTTATGTTTGAAAGCAACTCGTTTCCCCTTATCACCATCCATCATCACTCTCCATGCTTGGGATGATCATCCATTATAGCCCCTCACTTTATATCACAATTGCCCCATTAATGTTGCTAGAAAGACGACCTTGATTGAATCAAAGTCAATGATGAAACATTATATTATAATATCTTGTTAGTTTGTAGATACACATATAACATCTCCATTTCTGGATCCATTGTATTTAACAATGTAAACTTTGAATCGAGAACTATAGAGTGAAAATGCGAACTCTAGCTAAAAAAACCCCCAAAAACATGAAAAAAGACCCAAAAACGAAAAGGGTTTATTCTAGAATGAGGTTTAATTTTTTTCAGTGTAAATTTACAACATTTTTAAAATATGGTAGTAAAGCCAATTTTCATGTGCCAAAAAAATGGAAAAACCGTGTAATGGTTGGTGCTAGAATACCATTTTTATTTTCTGGGTACAATTTCAACCTATTTTTAGTAATGGCATTAAATATTAAATAATGAGATTTTAAACACATTAGAATTCTAATCATTTTTATACATGTCATTTAACATATAATATCATGACACTAATAATCCCTAAAATTCTAATTGTTTTCAACCATAATGTCAAAGATAAAATAAATTTCACAATTTCTCACCCATAGAATTAAAAAATATTAATATTTCAACCATTATATTATGAACAAATTATATGACTAAAATAACCCAATGAAACATAAATTATTTCTCCAAGTTGTTGTTGCATTGTCAATATTTTAGACAAATGAATTCATTGTAACTAAAACATATAATCCAAAAAACATAAAAACGACTCATAACTTAAAATATCATTTTCATTGCTCATTGCAAACATCATTTATATCAATTGTATTACACAATTATTCAAAATCACTGATATTTTCTTGCACGTCATCAGAATTCACATCTTCAGATGAATGACTTGATGTAGATGAAGATGTTCCATATTCTTCTCTTTCATCAACTACTGCCCCATCTGAGTCAACATTCATGCCGACCACTTGAGGTTTCAAAATTCTTGTAGATATACGATTGGGTTCAGCCGACTTCCATCTCAACAATGTTTCTTGTGGTAGAAAAATCTTAAGAATCTCTATCGTCCTGGAGCGAAGAGTTCCTCTCTTTGTTAAATTGAAGTCATAAACAAGTATGTCAACTTCCTCCAATTTTAAGAGACCTGTGCGGAGACGATTTATATTTCTACCATTTCTTTTTCTCTTTCTGCCAATTTTTTTATCAACTACCATCTTTGGCTTGTACACACCATTGAATGGGTGTGTGCTTGTGGCATACCAATGTACTTCAACACATGTAACATCCTCATTTTTTGTAATCACCTTTATAACCTTGGCAACCCAAAATGGATAGCCATGTGGATCTTCATGTGCTAATATTGTGAGGATGCAACCCTCCTTAATATCTTGTACTGAACATTTGTAAAGGTCTTCCATGGCTTCACGTTCTACATAAGATATTCAGGAACCAATATACATTTCTCTTTCCTCCACATGTGTAGAATTAATAATACCATGTGATTGTTATTTTTCAAGAATGTTTGTTTCCTACTTTTCATTTGACAAATTTTGTGGCCAAATAAATGGAATCCTAAAAAGAATATTTTCATTTGTTGGTCTTGAAAGGATATCACTCTGATCATCGAAAAAATTACTCCCACAAAACTGAATCAGCAACATCAAAGTACTGATATGTCTATCTAATGGTTTTTTTAATTTCTTCCAGGCATTCAGAATAATCTATATCTCTCTTTTGGCTCCGTGCATTATGAACATCACCAACTGATTGTAATAAGAATATATTTGACGCAAATATTGGATGATCAGGAATGAACTTTAAAAATTCCAAACCTGATGATGGCACCCATTCTACAGTTTTTGAATACTTCTTTCCCCATATAATTATTTTCCCATCAATTTGTTTGATACAAAATTGATGTTGGAAGCTAATTTCATTAAGTTTTTCAATGCATTTATCTTGAACATGTGATCTGGGAATAAACCTTCGCATGTCAATATTTTCTTCTAACACATGAAAAATAGGCTCTAGCATATATGATTTCTTAATACATTCAATTAATGATGGCAAGCTCCCAACATTCTTCCTCCTCAATGTTACTAAAAAGTGACTGAACATCTGATAAATATGGTTGTGAGTGTGCCCAACAATAAGGAAACTAGCCTTTACCTTATGAAAAATTCTCAACTCAACAAGCATGTTTAGATATCCAAAAAAAATATGATTTTTGTTTTCATGACAAGTGTTATCTGATTGTAGATACAAAATTTCAGGAAGATTACCACCCCAATGAGAAACAACATCATGAATTATGGTTATTGTTAGATTTCCATCATTATGAATATTTGGAGCTGTGAAGTAAACTATTGACTACATTTTCCCATTGAGGACCACACAACCGACCAACTAAAATTGGATACAAATTTTCCTCTTGTAAATTTTTTGGTGTGGAAACAAAATGTGGTAGAAGTGTTTTCTTCTGGTACATACCATCAATTATCAAACCCAGATATTTATTTGGATTATCATAACACTTATTTCTATGCTTTTACAACTTTTTCCTTTCACTTGTTTGTTGTTCGTGATGCTCTTCAAGGGCTTTCACAATGGAATCTACACAAAACATAAAATAAATGTATTAATAAATGCATTTTCATAGTTGATCACTATACAATTTAAAAGAATAATGTTATGAATTATTACCTCTTTCTCCTCGACATTTATCCCTCTTTTATTTTAAATAAGCACATGTAATGCAAACCCCCATCCTTGTCTTCCTAGGAATACAAACATTGCTGAATTCTCTCCTCCATATCTGCACTAAATATTGATATGTAATAAAACGACCATTTCCTTCAACTCCATCTGCATATTCCTTGTATAAGTTTCAGATTTCGCGTCTTGACAAATTATCAGGAATATGTATTGTATCTCTATTTGGCATACACTCTCCATGTTTTGAAGAGAAGTCTTGTAGCCATGACATTGTAGTGTTTGCTAGTGGCCCAAACTCTCGTTTATGACGAACTTATGAATAATATGTAGGATCCTTTTCCAAATGATCTTGTATTCTTAATAGACGAAAATTTCCAATTGAATGAATCATTTTGAAAGCCTTTCTTCAGAGCAATAAAGACCCAATATGATAATCATAAACTGCCAGTGTAGATTACATGCACCCCACTAAATATGAATTATGCATGCTTTTATTCATTGACAAATAGTTCTTCCTTTTCTATAATTCAAATTTGAAATCCATATGTTTCAAGCAAACCTTTTTACAACAGTCACTTGAAATGAGATCACTGATATAACTTCTTCTCGTGAAATATAATTCTCTACCCCTTGTATAACTAGAACATCTTGGATTGCTATGAAAAGGTCTACTCGTACTCCTAGAAACAATATTTTCTGGAAACAACTCTATCATTTCATCATTCTCTGAACAATAATTTAAATGATCATTAGGAGGAATACTATTCTAACTTTGATCATTTGCAATATCGTTAGGAAATTCACCACCATCATTGTTTGAAAAATATTCATTACCATTTTCAGCGACATGAAAATTTTCAATACCATCATCCATGGTTTTGAAATACTGAACTGGAGGATATTCTTCACCATCTTTATCTTTCCCTTTATCATTGCTGCTCTTAATTTTCATAGGATTAGGACTATGTGGAAATTTTAACTCTTGATTTGTTAGAAATTATTCATATAGACCTTCTTCATTGATGCTCCAATAGTCCATATGATTAGGAGTAAGTGGAAATTGAGACTCTTGATTTATTGGATCTACTTCATCCTTCTCTTCATCACTGCTGCTCTCAAAGTGCATAGGGTTAGGAGTAATTGTAAAATCTGACTCTTTATTTACTGAAATTTTTTCATCCTGCCATTCATCACTATTTCACTCATAATCCTTAGGATTAGGATTAAGTGGAAAATATGACTCTTTATCCACTAAAAATTCTTCATCCTGCCATTAATCACTATTTCTCTCATTATCTTTAGGATTAGGTCTAAATGGAAATTGTGACTCTCTATCCACTGAAAATTTGTCATCCGGCCATTCACCACTATTGACTTCACAATCCTTAGGATTAGGACTAAGTGGAAATTGTGGCTCTCTATCCACTGAAAAATTGTCATCGTGCCAATCATCACTATTGTTATCAAAGTCCTTAGGATTAGGAGTAAGTGGAAAATGTGAGTTTTTGGTTTTTGGAAATTCTTCATCTTTCCATTCATCATTATTTCTATCATAGTCCATAGGAATAGGAATAATTCGACATTTAGACTCTCTATTTATTTGAAAATCTTCACAAATCATTTTTTCACTACTTCTCTCGTTATATTCATCAATATGAATAGATTTTTTACGTGACGAAGATGTTAATGCTTCATAAAATGAAACTTCACTATCATAGGAATCCATAACACTCAAACAAGAAATGGTGAATGATGCAAATGATCTCTGTCGCAAAGATAATATGTAGCTAAAACACTCAGAAATTCCCTCCACAATTTTCCGCTGAAATGTTTTGCTTGATTATGTCCCTCTAAATTTTATTTAAACGATTTATTTGAAAACTAGTTATTAAAATATTCTCATAATCTGGACTTTAATTTCGAATTAAATTCCCTAGACATTTTTCTCTTAATAATTGTATTCAAACTAAAATAATTTTAATTAAATTACATAACTTTGACTACATTATAAATTTTGTTTTTATAATATTCATCAATGTTTTTTATCCCACATTCAACCCATTGTAAACAATTTTGTTAGTTCCGCTTTATAAGAAAAGTCAATTTCACTATTCCACACTTGATGTCAATATTTCTCGAGGTTTTTTTAAAAACTTGGAACAATATTCTAGCATAGAAACATTGTAAATAGGATATTCTCGCGTTTGAAAGGTTAATTTTGTTTCTATTATTCCGAAATTAGTAAGCTGTTAAAATTAATTGAAGTAAAGTTATTTATTTCTGTTAAAAATTTACCCGCTTTTTCCATTAATTATTTTAGGTAGAAAATGATTTTTTTTAATCTAAATATTAAAAAAAATAATATGCCCATTATCTGTGGGTCCGCACGGAGCAACACATGGCTGATTTGGCCCAAGTGGGAGCACCCACTAGCCCCCTGGGCAAACAGAGGGGTTGATTCTGATATAAAAAATTAATTCATTTTTTTTATATGGACAAGGGCAAGATTGCATTAGCCCTTTATATATATATATATATATATATATATATATATATATATATATATATATATATATATATATATATATATATATATATATATATATATATACGAAAGGGCCGATTCTCAAAATCGGCCCTTTGGGCATATAAAAAAATAAAATAAAAAGTTAGTGGGGTTGGGGAGATAATATAAAAAAAACAACATTTTTTTTAAAACAACTTGTTTTAAATTATAATTTTTTTTAGGGGGTTGGGTAGATGACATGTAAAAAAAAAAATTGTTCTAGAGTTTCTATTGAGGAAAAAATGTATAAAATTATCGTTTTTTTTAAACAAGTTTTTTATTTTGTTTACTTAAGATATATATATATATATATATATTATTTAGTATTTTATGTGTGTGTGTGTGTGTGTGTGTGTGTGTGTGTGTGTGCACGAAAATGGCATCAAGGAGGGTTTTTGTCAATGTTTCTGGATGCAAGTCAACATTTGCATCATCTAAAGCTACAAGTGGGGCCTCAAAAAACATTGTTGGATGAACTGCACCTCAGTTAATTACTAAAAATGTGGGATATGCATCCACCAAGGAAAAGAAGTTGGTTTCATACTAGAAGAAGTCAACAGAAGTGAATCGTTCAAAATATGCATGGTTTCTGAAAGATATAGAAGACAAATCTCTGCAATTATATCTATATTCCAGTAAGAATTTTGATGTTGAGTGTTATGATATGGTGGGAAAATTATTAGACCTATATATTCTTCTAAATACTGAAAGTGTTTATATACTATCCAAACCGCCCAAGTCACATGATAAACATAGATATCATTTTACATTGTAGATGTATAACATGGGGGAATATTCTTCAAATATATGAAAATAAATCGTACAAAATATTGCACAAAATATTGTAAGTATTTTTATTTACACTTATCTGTTTTGTTTTATTCAAATTGTATCATTGTATTTTTAATAACTTAGTTAATATTGACATATTATATTTTTCTTTACAGGATTTTTCTCAGGGAATTTCAATTCTATTAGGGGAAACCTATTATATAGAGTGAGATATTATGAATCTATTCTCCATTTTACATGAAGAAAAAAAAATATTTCATGACGCTACAATATTGTATCAAAGGGATCAATCGATTAAAGGTAAACATGTTACTTTTCAAAATGAGGAAGTTGAAGTTGAAGCTGAAGCTAAAGCTGAAGATAAAGAATGTGTTGCCATATCTGAGGATTAGATTAGAATTGATGTTAGAAAGGAGAAGAGCCATAAAAACAGAAAAACAAGAATGTCTCCCTTAAATTTTATGATGAGGAGATTGTTTCAGTTCAAGAAAATATGATAAGAAATAGGAGGAAGGAACAAAAAGTTGTTCACTCTGAAAAAATCATGGAAAGAAGTGAAGGGCCTAGTGAAAACTCCAAAGCAAACAGGGAAATCATTACACTAGGAGATGATTTAGAGGATGGGGTTATGAAAACAAAACAAAATACCATTCGACATCATTTGGTGAAGAAAAATTTAATTGAGGATGGTCGGTCATTCCAACTTAATGTCATTCAAATCTACAATCCAGATGAAGAACAATTCAAATATCAAATTAGAAAGACACACCACTTGCATGTTCACAATTTGGAAACATTGATGAGATACAACCCTTTTACACATGTGGTTGATTATTTTCTTGGTGTTGATCCAAGTTAAGTTCCTAAAAAAGAATCATTTGAGAAGTCAAAATGTTCTGAATACAAATATTATGTACTTGGGGGAAACCATTTTGTAGAAGCTCAAAGGAAATTAATGGAGGAATTTCCCAATAACCCGCATTTTAAAACAATGAAATGTATTATTAATGCTGGTTTAATAGATACATAGGAAAAGTTATTGGAATGAGATCATAATTTAGATAATGAGTATAGGATGTCTATGAATTTCATCCAAAGGGTCATATTTATTCATAGTGAATTTGAAGAAAAATGTGGTGGTGATAAGATAAAGGTTGATCATGCATTCCGGAAGGAATTTTGTATGGAAATCGGTTATCAAATCGAATAAAAAATAAGTTCAAAAGGTGGCAGAGTAAATTATGAAATATTTAGAGGTATGGATAACATTTTCTAGTTGGCATTTAGAACTGGAGAGATATGGGAATTGATTGATCAGATTTTTGAGTTGTGGGAGAACGTTGGCATCAAAAGTCAGAAGGTCAAAAATTCTAAACGATTGATATGTAAAAATAGTAAATCAAGTCCTGAAATGAAGCTCCTTCCAGAAGATATGACTATCACACCTTGGAGATCAATGCAAAGAGTGAAGGATGAAAATATTTTCAAAACAATATTATCTCGTGTAAATTCAGGAGAATTAGTAATGGATGAAATGTGTGAGGAATTTCTAAAGTAAGTTTCTTATTTTTACTTTTTTTATTATTATAAATTTCTGTTAAATATAATATATTGTTGTTGATATTATTTGTTATACATAACACTATATTAACATTTTTTACTTCATTTATTCAATAAGAAGGTTTATATGAGAATACGGGAATGAAAGGTTAGATTGTTGAATGAAGATAGTTGGGATGATATTGTACGCAACTACCTATATTGAATTTCTACATCAGTGCTAAAATATTTTTATATTTCATTTAAAAAGGTACATTCATTTCTATTCATATGTATAATATCTTTAATTTATAACTTATACATTTCTTTTGTTTATTTGTAATATTCCAAATTAGGAAAAACAATAATGTATAACATATAACTGGAAATTGCGGTGAAATATCAACACATCAAATGAGAACATATCATGAAGCCATTATATTAGACATTATAGTAGGAAATTTGTACAAAATATTGAGGAAAAATACACTCAAGCTAGGAAAAACAAACCTCTAAGAACCCAGTACATAAAACATAAAGAAAAGATACTATATAAGAATGTCTAAGGCTAAGATAATTCAATTTTTGTTCGGGATATCTGCTGATGTAAATGAAAGTACATGTATCTGCTAATATGGTGCTTATAAAATGCCGGAATCAAAGATCTAGGCCTTCTAGCACAATTCCAGGACAACCCAGAAAGGGTTTCGAGAAATACATAAAATAAAAAATGCCAAAATGAAGCTCTAGGGCTGAATAACACTTCGCAACTGGATAAATGATAGGAGGTGACTGATGTGATATAGAAATGGTTGATACTCCTCCAATAAATCTATCAGATGAAGGGTTGGCCACTAAGCCCTCTAATGCAATTGCGTTGCAAAATAACACAGTTTCTGAAGGAGACTGCGCTGTAGGTGATGCCAGAAACTTGGCCTCATGCCAGATGAAAAAATAATTCTCAAGGACCATCCTTGCTAGCCTCCTAGATGAAGGTTTACTCCCCTCACTAGAGAACAAGGTAAAAAACCAGATCTATCAGTCCTCCACTCCTATTGCCCTGCAAAAAAACACAATCCTGAAGGAAACTATGCTGTGAGTAATGGTTGAAGCTTGGCATAATGTTGGATAGTGGAAATGGAGCTCAATAAACCTGTCTTGAGTGGGCACTCGAAGTCCCCCGAGGATTAGGGTGGGATTTCCGCTCGGAAACACCCTTGTGCTAAACATCACAACAGGCTCCTCTAAACAGCTGAAGCATGTAGAAATTCATAAAAGACCAAGACATAAAAAATATTCAGAATACCTTCTATGGCTACCATCCCCTTCCTTATATGCTTGGTGAGCTTCCTCACCCTAGGTCCCACTCATTGAATATGCTTCTTTCATGCATACACTCCTCCATCATGACTACCTTGTCCTGCATTAATTCTCTACTACCTCCATGACAAAATTGTTAATTTGGTCAACCTTGACCCTGTCCACATTCTTAAGCCCTTATTCACACCCAAAAGTGCTTTATTCAGCTGTTACAATGATCCACATTCACATTATAAGTGGTTTTATTCCTACTAAAAATATTTATGGGTCTCTCTGCCCACTTATTCATCTATCTTATTAACAAAAGAAAAATTTAATATTCCAACTAGTTGAAAGATAGTTAGGAATATTATAGTCCTCCCCTCCCAAATGTTGCTTGTCCTCAAGAAACTGCAAGGATGGATACCGAAAAATATCCTCTCCTGCCCCTATAGTATCATCATCTGATAAACTCCTCCACTGAACCAAATGCTCCCCAATAAATCTATCCCTTATCTGTTTCTCCCAAATGTGAAAGTTAGCCTTTGGTGGTAAAACCAAATG
The DNA here is from genome assembly GCA_034641835.2 of Pinus albicaulis. Classification (NCBI taxonomy): domain Eukaryota; kingdom Viridiplantae; phylum Streptophyta; class Pinopsida; order Pinales; family Pinaceae; genus Pinus; species Pinus albicaulis. The sequence goes on from JAXQQM020072351.1 coordinate 66,023, forward strand.
GATCTCATCATACATAAGTGGGAGATCCATGGAGGAAGATACATGCTGTCTAAGGGCCCTCTTGAGGCACGAGATATGAAAAATATTGGGGATATTAATTCCAATGAGAGGCTCAAATACATATGCTTCTCTCCAAAAAATATGGATCACCATGTGTGGCACGTAAAAAAGCTAATCAATCTCCTCCTTATGCAATGTAGAAGAGTTGCATGGCTGAAAATGATAGACCAAATTGTCCACCCCATATTGTCTCTCTATACATTTATGTTATGTGCAAGATTTTTTTTTTCTTGGGTTGCAACAATGTTGTCCTTAAGAGACCGAAATACATCCTAACTCTCTAGGATCCAATATTTGGTTCTAGGACCCATGCTTTCCCAAGCCATTCCACATATAGTGAATAGAACATCATGACCGTATGGAACCAAAAGGACAAATATAATGAGTTCCATATGAAATTTCGGGTGGTGAAAATAGTCCCCTAAGTGGAACCATCGCAGTTTGGCTCCTTGCTGCCCCTGAACATAATGTGGCAAGTAGCTCCCCAACCACTTGATTGTTGTGTCTGTCTTCTCACCTACTTAGAAATAGTAAATGGCATTGGGTGTCAACTGGGTATACCCAAAATAGAACAATGTTTCGCCAAAGCCATACAATAAGTGGCTACATCCATCACTGATTTTGGTCTTAAAATGACCATGAAGTCCAAAGAGAGGCTTGCCCTCTTGTGGAGAAATGCATTGTATATAAATGACAAAGGAATGAAAATACTTTTTTAGATGATCAATAAGTACAAAGACACAACAGTTACCATGTTCTGTTGGCAAGCTAGTGATGAGGTCCATAGATGAGCTCCCCCATCTCTCTCCTAGAAAAGTAAGTGGATGTAACAAACTTGAAACATGGTTTTTTCCCTCCTCATTCTTCAAGAAAGCTACACATCTCCTGATATGTCGGAGCACATCCTCCTTGAGAACCTCCCATGAGAATCTCTCCATAATGGTATGATATGTCCCAATGAAACCTTGGTGATCGGAAAGGAGTGAATCATGTGTGGCATGTAGAATCTTCTTCTTGAGCTTGGAGTCTATAGTCAAGAAGATCTGACCCTTGTAATATATGATTTCGTCCACCACTCTATACTTCTCTTCAGTCTCCTGTCCATCAATCACCTCACATGAAGTGATTTTTGGAATACTCCACCAATAGATGGGATTCCCAATATGGATATATATCCCTCAATGACATCGATGCTAGTTTTTGTAATAAGGCACCTGTCACCTCATAGATCCCCTCTTTGACATGATCAATGCCAAAGTCACATGACGAAGTACTGCTATCCCACTTTTGTTGCCTCTCTTGTAGTTGTTTCTTCTTAAGAAAATATTGAAGTTCATGGTGTTCAATATTCACTTGGAAGCCATTTCCCATCCAAAACATCTTGAGTTTGGTCACCTCATGTATGAAGACAAGCAACACCCTACCATATATGGAAGACTCCTTCCAATGTGGAAGTATCTTCTAACTCTCAAAGGCTATGGAATAGCCCTCTTGCACCATACTTGTGCAATCATCCATTCCTGAAGCATCACCTCTCAGTGTAAAAGACTTGGTGAGAGTTGGTAATACCAATACCAAACAACTATCCATCTCCTCTTTGAGCCAATCAAAGGCCCTTTGCGTTGTGATGGTCCCATACAAGGCTCTCCTCATAGCCAGATTTGTGAGTGGTGTCACTTTTTGTAAGAACACTTTAACCAATATCCAATCCGGGGGCCTCCCTAGTGGAATGCCTACAAATAATAAAACATTATGGTCTGGAGTAAACTGCATATATGAGTGGACTCAGTTGTCCTAGCTTCTTCTGTGCAAATTAGTCTCCATATTATGTGTGGAGGATTTTTGAGGTGGATAGGTGTGCATGCCCCTGATCTATTGATGATTACCACTCTTCTTGTTTATCCATGCCATCTACAAGACCACCCAATCTATAGTGACCTCCACCAGTGTAATCAGCCACTGCACACCTAATATCATATTGGTGTCATGGCTCTTGACCACAAAGAAGTGATCTATCAGGGTGTATGCCCCCAAAGTAATAGTCAATGCCAGAACAAACTTACCCCACTTCTTAGTCTTGGGGACCACAACTGAGAATCCTTCAGAATCACTATTGAGTATGTCTCCCCTCTACACTAGTTTGGCATCAATAGGATTGTGGGTAGTGCCATTGTCTATCAATACAAACACATGTTGTTGTTGTACTGTGGCTTAGTCTCCCAATGATAGATTCTTTGGAACTCCCTGCAAAGATGCAAGGGCTCCTCCAGGTGGTGTTGCATCTCCCCATGGTGCTACAACGTTGGTATATCCTTCCAGATATTCCTCTTGCTCCTCATCATTATTGGAGAATTCCTCGTCATCAGTAAGAGACCCTTTCTCTTGGTCCTCTCTTGAGGGAGGAATATTCATAGCTTCCTCCTTTGACTGAGAATATGACTCTTTCTAAAGGGGGGCTCTTGCCCTTGGAAAAGTATTTTCCAAGTCTCTAACCCTCTCAATAGCATCCTCAAGTGTAATTGGTCTAGTCGATTATACCAATTTATGAAAAGGCTCTGCTAGCCCATCCATAAACATACACATCCTTCTAGCTGTAGATAGATATGGCACCATGACTGAAAGTTTTAGGAATTTAGAGATATAAGTCTCCAGATCTCCTAACTGCTTGAGCTTAGCTAGCTCAACAAAATGAGCTTCTAGATCTCTTTGGTCAAATATTTCCACCAACCTCTATGTAAATTGTGCATAAGTAGTTATGTTGGCATGCCCCAATGCATATAGGCCATGAAACCACCACTTATGTGCTTCACCTTCAATGTGCAGCACTGCTATCTTAATGGCCTCCATTTCTGAAACTCGGTTCAGCTGGAAATAGATGTCCAACTTCCCTACCCAAGCCTTAACTATACACTTGGGAAACCCATCAAAATTAGTGAGAAATAATATACCCAAAGTATGTTGCAGACCATTGTTCTGCATGTACCCTCTACCTATATTGTGATTACTGGGTCTCCTATTTTCCTTCATCTAATAGAACCCTTGGAAGTTTAGATACTCTTTGAACCTCTGAGATTGAGATTCATATTCTAAGAGATAATCACCAAGAGTCTCCTTCTCTTGTGTTCCTCCTACCTCATTTCCTATTTATAGGAATGAAGGCATGGTGGAGCATTGTGGAACTCGCTGTAATGTTGATTACTCACACCAATAATGTGAGATGTCAGAACTCTCTCTATGTTGAGACCTACTTGGGGTCTCCTTCTGTCTTTCCATCCTCATATCATTGATTCTTTGGCAATATCCTACATAGTTTGGAGAAGAATTTTTTGAAACACTCTTTCCTCCATTGCTCCATATTTATAGATGTAGTGCCCCACAGGTTGAGCCAAGATTATGCTCTGATACCACTGTAATATTCCAAATTAGAAAACACAAGAATGTCGAACATATAACTATAAATTGCAGTGAAATATAAACAAATAAAATGATAACATATCATGAATCCATTATATTAGACATTATAGCAGGAAATTTGTACAAAATCTCGGGGAAAAGGACACTCAAGCTAGGAAAAACAAGCCTCTAAGAACCTAGTACATAAAACATGAAGGAAAAATACTATATAAGAATGCCGAAGGATAAGACAATGTATTTTTTTCTATGGATAACTACTGTTGTAAATGAAGGTACATGGATAGGTTTATATAGTACTTAGAAAATGTCAGGATGAGAGATCTAGGCCTTCTAGCACAATTCCAAGACAACCCAGAAAGGGTTTCAGGAAATACACAATACAAAATGCGAAAATGAAACCCTAGTGCTGAATAACACTCTACAACTGGATAAATGATAGGAGGTGGCTGATTTGATATAGAAATGGTTGATACTCGTCCAATAGATCTCCCATATGAAGGACTGCTCCCCTCACCAGAAATCTAAATCTCAAGCTTGGGCACTAAGCCCTCTACTGCAACTGCCCTGCAAAATAACGTAGTTTCTGAAGGAAACTACACTGTAGGTGATGAAAGAAACTTGGCCTGAGACCAGATGAAAAAATAATCCTCAAGAAGCCTCCTTTCTATCCTCTCAGATGAAGGGCTGCTCCCCTCACTGGAAAACAAGCTCAAAAACTGGATCTATCAATCCTCCACTCCTACTACCCTGCAAAAAAACACAATCCTAAAGGAGACTATGCTGTGAGTAATGGTTGAAGCTTGGTGTGATGTCGGATAGTGGAAATGGAGCTAAAAAAAACTCTCCTGAGTGGGCACTCGAAGTCCCCCGAGGACGAGGGTGGGATTTCTGCTCGGAAACACCCTTGTGCTAAACTGCACAATAGACTTTGCTAAATAGTTGAAGCGTGCAGAAAGTCATAAAAGACAAACACATAAACAGTAACTAGAATTCCTTCTATGGCTTCCATTCCTGTCCTTATATGCTTGGTGAGCTTCATCATCCTGGGTCCCACTCATTAAAGATGCTACTCTCATGAATACACTCCTCCATCATGACTACATTGTCCTCCATTAATTCTCCACTACCTCCATCACAACGTTGTTGATTTGGTCAACCTTGACCCTATCCACATGTTTAAGCCCCTATTCACACCCAAAGTTCTTTATTCAACTACTATAGTGATACATATGCACATTAGAAGTGGTTTTATTCCTACAAAAGAGATTTATGGGTCTCTCTACACACTTATTCATCTATCTTATTAACAAGAGAAAATTTAAATATTCCAACTAGCTGAAAGCTAATTAGGAATATTACGTTATTTTATTAAAGATGAAGAAGGATGCAAATGGAGCACCAGATAGTTTCAGAAGTTTTATTGAAAAAATAAAAAATGGAAAGGATAAGAAAACAACTTCTTAGTGATGTTAAACTTGATCCCAGTTTTAATCATTTCATTTGGAATGGACTCCACACTATCCAATATCAAATAATATCAGGTGATTGTAAAGACATTTCAAAAATCATACCTAAAAGGGATTATTCCCTAGTTATTGCAGATATTCCCCATGGTTTCAATATCCCAAACATTGAATATGATCGTGACCCTTACACTTACCAAGAATTTAGTAAAGTGGTTGCAGGATTTCTAGAAGTCACAACATCACCATTTTGGAGATTTGTGACATTTCATTCAGACACATAATTAGGGTTTTTAATATCAAGCTTCAAGGGAAAGGCAAATTCAAGGTTGCAAATTACATTGTAAGATGTTGAAATTGTATATTTTATTAATGTTAAAAAAATCATTTATGTGCAAGTTAATTGAAATTTTACTATTTCATGTTACATGAAAAATCCAAATCTTATTTGTGGTGGAAATAAACCAATTATAAGTGATTGTGAGTTCATTCATGTTGAAAGTTGGACAAAGGATGATAGCTACAAGATTGTTCTTTTCAATCAAGTAGATGGAAAGAATCATAGCCAAGTACTGGCCCAATATGCTGTTATAAGAAAACTAACATATGAAGAAGAAGAAGAAAAAGGAGAGATAGTTAACATATATAAAACACCACAGTCATTGATTAACTATCTTTTAGATTTATGTTCAAATGAAGGAGATTGGGTTTTGGATTTATTTTCAGGCTTAGGTAAGTTTTATTATGTAAGAATGAATTTCAATATTATCTTTTTTAAATTTTTTGTGTTTATACTAAATTACTAAATTTTTTCTTTTGTACTTGATGATTAGGTACAACACTATCATTTTTCTTATAAAAAGGAAGAAATTGCATTTTCTTTGAAAAAGACCAAGTACAATGCAATTTTATTCAGCAAAGAATCAATGCTCTTCAATTTCTTCCAGATGAAATGCAAGGAGTTGGTTTCAGAAAATGGGATTTTAATGAATCTCATGTGGCAAAAAAGCAAAAGAACCTCAACCACCATTATATGGAATGATTGGAATGGCATACTTTGGGATGTTCACAGACATCAAAGATCCATCAGAAGAAGAAAATGATGAAACTGATGCTAATGATGAAAATATTGTGGAAGAGGAAAATAATGATACTCTTGAAGATGAAGAGTTTGGGTTACATAATATTATTGATTAAATATTAAGTTAAGCTTGCAAATGAAGCTCATTTTTTGTAAATATTCCAAGTAATACTTATAATTTTTTGACTGGCATTTTATGAGAAGAAATAAATATTCAATTGTTGTTATTATATGTTTAATATTTGTGTAATGTGAGTTTCACTTCATTTTTATGTGAATTATTTAAGTTTTAAAAAAAACTGTAATTATTATTTATTTTACACACAAAATTAACAAAAATTACTACTTTTATACTTTTTTTTGTTACTTTTTTCCTATAAAAATGGTTTATTTGGCATGTCAGTTTTAGAAAAAAAGACGCGATATGTGTATATTTTTAGTTATTTATATATTAAAAATGTGTTTTCATTTTATTTTTTTTATGTAAATCGTTAAAAATTCTTTCTTTTTTAGTAGGAATTATTTCATGTGCAATGAAATATTATTTAACAATATATAATTAGATAAAAGATTGACACTTTAAAATTTTGACCCTGTATGTTTTTTTTACAATGCAAAAAATCAAATATCTCACTCCAAAAAAGAAAATACCTGAAAAACACTTAAAAAAATATGTAAATGAGAATAATTATCAGAATTTAATAGATTAGAGAAATTTAAGTAAAAACTAAGTCTTCTTAAAAAATGGGATGATGTTGGCATCAACACTTTTCAAAATCAACATAAAACCACTAACATTTTAAAAATAATGTTTATACTTGGTACATAAGAAAATTTAATGTCTAAAGAAGATGCTAAAAAAAATTTAAGAGTATTCTGAATCAACACTTTTCAAAATCGGACCATTTTTTGCTACCTAAAAAAAGTGGGTACTCGTTTCCGTTCCCATTTCAAAGTTTACATTGTTATTTCCCAACATGCGCTTTCCTCACAAAAAAAAAAACATCATTGTCGATCGACTGATTTACTATGACCCTCAGTCTGAGAATTTTCTTCAAAACAATAGTTCATCTATGATTGGAAAACCGATTGTTCCTACCTTTAGTGATGTTTCTCCTAGAGTCTACAAATATTCCATGACACTTGCTGCTTATTATGACCCACTACCTACTACTTCAGAGACTAATTCTTCTAGTGTTTGCATGGTTCAAGTGTCACAGGCTCCTAGAAAATGGTCCGGTATGCCTTATTAGCAGCAAGTTCATCCACAACTTCTTGATGAAGACTCAACTCGTCCTTCAGGAAAAATTCCTGCAGGTCACTTTCCTTCTATTGGTATCTCTCCCAGCCCTTTTCCACCCAGAACCGTTCCCCTCAGTCTCTCTCATCGAGGAGAAGTTCCTCTAGGTCATTACACATATGGTTAGATAGCTTTCTTATTCCTTCCACCAAGAATATTTTCTACCCATATAATCACTGCGTTGAGTCTCCCCAACATTATCTTGGGGATCCCAGTTTGGTAGATTGATCCTGTCACAAACACTCCTCCTAACCAACTCAAACCATATATAGGTTTGAATTTGGTTCAACCCACTATAACTACCTTTTCCTTTTCTTTAGTTCCTCAGCAACCTCAAAAAACGACCACTCATATCTTGAAACAATCTTGTGAGGGGGGGAAATCCCAGAAAAATGGACCCAAGGACAAGCCACGCCAAGAAATTCTCACTCCTCCTAAGCATCCAAATCCTTATCCTCCATGTGCTTTGTGTTATGTTGCTGGGAATTCCACCAATAATTTTCCTAAGCTCCCTCATATTAAGAATGTGTCCTTGGATACATTTCCTAACTATAGCATTCCTGAGGTCCATGTTATGTTACTTGAGTCATTCAAGAAGAACAAAACCTTACGCACAAATCACCCTTGTGGTATGTTTGATAACTATGGACATAAATCCCATCACTGTGCCCTCATAAAATATTTTTGTGATACACTTTAAGTGCTTCACTAGTTATATATATCTCATAGTGCTTCCACCTATTCTCTACATACAGTTCTTAGCCCCAATGATTCACGAGGACATGAGGTTTCTCAACCCACCATTGGGATTCCCCCTCCTGATGTCGAGATGATGGATATTTTATCCCCTATTCTCTACCCATCATCATCCATTGGATTTATATATTCGGAGTCTTTATGAGTTTCATATTTTTCTCCTTCAAACATACCTTGGAAGACATTTTTGTTTCAAAATTGATAGATGTCACATCTAGTAGTCATCCCCCTAACCATTTTGATGATGCATATGTGAACCTTGTCTCCCATGATGATGATCAGTTCAACATCCCCTTAATTTCAACCCATGAATTAAAACCACATCCACCTTGTGGCCCTCACATTGCCACATGGTGTTTGGGTAAGGGGGCATCCATTTCTGAGAGTCTAGGAGAAGCAATTCTCCCCAACCCTCTTAGTGCATCTAGTAGTGTTGAATCTAGTCACATCCTTCTTCCCCATGTTGAAGAAGTTATAAAGTACCTTATCACTCCATATCACCATGGGGATGATACACATAATCATCACTGCATCTCACATTAACAACCCAATCCCTTAGACATTGCCTTTGGTCAATCACAATGTCATTTAAGTAAGCATTAGTCCATCACGTTCAAAGCCACTCTTTGGTATGGTGAAACCATGTATGCGAACCCAAAAATTCAATCCATTTGATTCATATATGTAGTTCCAAGTGACATTTTTCATCCACCATTTCCTTTCTCATACTACACCCACGATACATTCTTCCCATAGGAAGAGAACCATAAACATAAAATGGCGAACCAAATCATCAAAATGTTTTTAGAGTCCAGTATTCTAAATACATTTTTCATGTCCATAGAATTCTACATCCATCCATACAAAATTGGGGGGCACATATTCCCCTACATATACTCATGATCCTCTGGAGGATCTCGCTCCAGTAGGAACATATGCTCAAATCCCTTATTTGAGAACTTGAAACACAATGGCACTCCATAAATTCATCTAGCTCGAGGTATAATTCCCACCCTTTCATACCAAATCAGTCCCCTCCCTCACATATGTTTGGGGGAAGTATGTCTTGTTTGAGAGTATGAAGTCCCCTGACAACCTTCTCATTTGATCATCATTAGTCTGGGCCTAAACACCAATGATCTAGGTATGGTCGATTATTCTTTCATTCCTTGGATAGTTTTTCCTACCAACCTATCCGATGACCCATATACACATTGAATATCATAGATTATTGATACCATATATTAAAACATTCTACACTATGTGATACCACACTTACCACCAAGTTGTCATGTTTGACTTAGTGAGAAGGGATGATCCTAGATGTTCTCTAGTACTTCATCCCTTTATTCCTTTCTTACCTTGATTCCTCATCAGGAACCATCCTTCCAAGAAGCATTAAGGCCATATTTAGACAGGTAAGGCCACCTACCTAAAATTCGTAGATAAAAAATACAATGGTTAATTTTTCCATTACAATCTCACCAATATTTATGGACTTCTCCTCCTCTCCAAATTCTCGAAGAGCTCAATGTGAAATGAATTGGATTTTGGGGAAACAAGCAATTTTATTGGAAAAACCCTAGCTTTTCCGTTGGCCATTACGAGTAAACCATAGCTATATTAAATGAACCATCAAATCCATTTGAAAGCTCTCACCAATATCTATCCCGTGTCTCTTTTTCTTTTTGTTAATTTTAAATTTCATTAGGAAGCCATTTTTCCAAGAGGTATCACTTTTCCACAAGCTATTAGAATTGAATTTATTCGTATGAGATGCTTGTACTTTGATACCACTTTACCTTTCCACTTATCAACTCACGTGTCAATTTTCATCATGAGTACCCTTGATTTACAAATTTTTTGATGGTCCCCTTTAGGCCTTCCCCATGCGGCAACATTATTGAGTCACCCTTGGTCAAAGCATAAAAGATGAGTCACCCTTACATGCATGGAGTCTATTCAGAGTCTTATTTCATCCAGTTATAGTATACCATATACCTTTGCATCATATTCATCCCATTTTTCTCATATTTGGCCTCTAGCTATAGTATTCTGTCTTTGAAAATCCCCCGACTTAGTAATTGACCATCCCTTCTAGAATCGATTTAGCTACTACCAGGTCAACAATGCATATTATGCTCTTACAAGGGAACTTGTTAAGTCTACCACTTATCTTATCTTTCGATCATCATCCCCGGTGTCAGTCTGTGAGTCACATTACTATGATCCTCATTCCTTTGTTGAGGAATCCTCCATGCCTCAACTCTAGCGGGCCCTATTCTTGAATTTAACACATTTATTGAAGGAGAGTGGTTTAGAGGGCCATGTACCTTGGTTAAAACTCCATCCTTTTTCAGTGCCTTAGATAAAGAAAAGGGAAACATCATTTCCCTTTGACTTGGTTATTTTTTGTGTTCTCAACTCCAACTCGTTATCGCACTATCGAGAATCCTACACTTGATGGTGTAATGATTCAGCCAATTGTACATAATTTCCTGAGTGTGTGTGAGATGTTAGTGACCTCATGAGGGAGTGGACATTCAGGTATCCCCCACATGATCCTATGACAATATATTATGATCTAGCGTCATTTGCAAGTCCATAAATTTTCCTGGTTCAATTTCAGCCACTTCAAACACTCAAAAGATTCATGTATCCTTTAGATAGTCCACTCATATATTAAAATCCATTTCCTATTCAACATGGCCTCTTTGGTTGTGATCACCCCTTCCCCCCCGCCCCCCCCCACCCCCCCACCATGAGATCTCGGGGGGAATTATGTCTCATGTACTCATATTAGTAGATGTTATTGTCTTCCATCCCAACCTCTATATTCCAGGCACATTATGTATATGGGACTCATTGTATCATTGTATCACTTTCTATCCCATTGATGCCAACATATCATGTATCATGTACTTTTTATCTTAGTCCCACATTGTTTGGCATACCATTATTATTTGTACTCAGTTATCTCTGTGGGTATGGTTATGACTCCCCCTCCTCATTTGATACCATTTACTCCAAAATAAAAGGAGCCTTATATCACATTAGTAGGTCTCACCCCCCTCCATTATCATTCCTTCCATGTCTAAATTTATTTTTCTCTCTCTCTCTCTCTCTCCCCTTTGGTGTCTCGTGAAATTGTAACCTACAACGTATTTCGGTCATATGATTTTCTTGTGGCATTCTTGCGTTGGGGGGCAATCTGTTATCACCCAAAAAATTATCACCTAGTCATTTCATACTAGGTTGATCAAAGTACACCTTGTAGGATTAATTTACTATGGTAAATTCATTTTCACCATAGTAAATCATTTAGTAAACAATTTTTATTAATTTTTTTTATTTATTAAAATTCAAAAACCCCATGAGAATAGTTGAATAAATCATTATTTATTTAATTTTCTCTAGAAATAATTATTGAATCATTATTTTATAATTATTTCTTAACAAATTTGACTTAATCACCTTGGAATAAATAAATAAATAAATATTTATGTATTATTCCTTATTGTTATTTTTGGAATAATTGTTAAACAATTATTTAATAATGATTTCAAATTAACATTTTTATTTACTCACAAAGTGATTAATAAATCATTTTTATTTGTTAATTAATTCAACCACTTCTAAGGAAATACATTTGAAAATTTTTTGATATTTCTTCCTCTCCAAAAAATATAATAAAGTATTCCTAATAGTTAGATTTTTATCTGGTGAATAATAATTTATTATTTTCCAATTCCTAGTTTAGCTCAATACTTTGTTACAAATAAGAGTGTTTTATGTTCATTCTTCACCATGATCAATATCATCATCACCACTATCATCTTATCACATTTTAGCTAGAACTTGAGTTCCATCATGCTTTTGGGTTTTGTGCATATTGAGAGAGAGAAACATATTACTGAAGCACACAAACATCAAAACAACCCATCCCATGGAGGGGGATCTATAGCCCCAATTTTACAAGTTTTCCTCACTACGTATTTCATTTACATTAATAAATATTCTTATTTATATTTTCCATTAGGTGTTACACTGTTTATATTTGTTGTTACATGCTTATGGTTGCATATGATCTTTTGCTGTAGGGTTTTTCTTATTTTTTCATTACAAATTTGAAGCCTTAACAAACATATTTCATTGTTAGTGTCACTTGTCACCAATGACTTAACTGCATTAGTTTTGGTACACTTCTCCAAAATATATACACTAAAAACTTAGTTTGTTCTTTTATGTTCATGATATATTTTTTACTCGTGCAAACCCTTTCATTTATCAATGTTAGAGGATGTTGACATGCAAATTTGAGCTGGAGAATCTAGGATTGATGCATTACTTCCTACAATTTGAGGTTTGGAAAAATCTAGGTGAAATTTTCCTTTATGAAGGAAAATTTATTGTGAGGTTTTTAGAGAGATGTGGCATGGTTGAATGAAAGTGAGTGACTACTCCTATGGAACCAAATTTCAAAAATATATGTGGAAGTGTTACTAGTATGGATTTGGAAAATCCTACTGAATATAGAAAACTTGTGGGATCATTAATTTTATTAGTGAACACATGATCAAAAATATGATTTTATGTTAATACATTAAGTCAATTTATGGGTGAGCCATCATATAAATTGGGTTGTTGTAAATAATATTTTGAGATATATTCATGGTACTATCAACCATGGATTGAGGTACACTAGTGGGAATACGATACTACATGGATATATTGATGTTCATTGGGCTAGCGGTGTGGTGTATAGAAAAATAACCTCTAGGTGTTGTTTCTCTTTGGGATCTACTTCAATTTCGTGGATGAGCAGAAAGAAAACATTTGTTGCACTAAGCACCACTGACGATGAATATATTGCAGTTAGTATGGATTGTTGTGAATTTATTTGGTTGAGAAATCTCTTCAATGATCTATTTAAGAACGTTCTAGATACCAACGTCATTTATTGTGATAGCCAAAATGGGTTTCACCTTTTAGATAATCCCATGTTCCATGATCGATCTAAACATATTCGTATCAAATACCACTTTATCACGGATATGATACAACTAGGAGGAAAGTGCTCCAACACATCAAGATGGATGAATAAGTTGTTGACATCCTCACGAAGCCCTTGTGGAAACCAATTTCTTAGCCTTTAGAGAGAATTGGATTCGTGGAAAGACCCTCCCATGAGGGTCCCATTTCAGTTGGACATTGCGATCTGGCAGATCCTAGTGGCCTCGAGTACTACTTTGAGCCATATGAAAATAGTGTGAGTGGTTCAAATTCCCATATGGAGTACATACCCCATCATGTGAGCATAAGGTGAGTGGTTCACCTTCCCGTGTGGTGTTCATAACCAACACGTGATCATAGTGTGAGTGGTTTACCTTCCCTTATGGAGTAGACTATATGAGAAAAAGGTGATTGGCTCACCTTCAGTTGTGGATAACCCAGTATACATCATACCCTTACAATCCGAGACTGTTGGGAAATACTTCTCATTCTGCCAATTATTTTGGAAAAGGTGGTTAGGGTCAATTAGTAATTTTGATAGATTTATCAGGTATTATTGTATTCCTTATGACTGGGCTACATCATGTTCAATATCTTGATGATTCAAGATCAAGCCTGGTAGGGGTTTTGTCCCCTAGACATGAGGTCTTGCCTCTGTCATTTTGGTGATGATGGAAGGGCCTTGTGACCCACCCTATTATGATCATTTCTTAATTTTCTATGATATAAATCTTCAAAAGAGACGATACAAGTTGCAGAGCAGGTAGATGATGATCATGATGGAAGAGGAGTGGAAGGGCGCTGTCAGTTGCAATTACTCTCTAGTTGTGAGGGAGTGTTAGAGTGCAACTAGGGGCTAATTCCCCTTCCTGAAATCCCCTTATTTAATGGATCATCACTCCATTAGACTACCCTTTATGGAATCCTCCTTCACCTCAAAAATCAGAACTTTTAGGCACCTAAAAATTCGCTTTCTTTAAGTCAGCCTCTTCTCCTCAAGTCGACCCCTCTTCATATAGGATCACTTGGTCAAGAGACATGTATTTTTACCCCCACATTGATCCATATAAATACAACATAAGGTCACCTCATTTTGCGATCAACACATCACACTTTCCTCTCCCATCATGTGATTGGTTTGTATAGCTCGAGGAAACATCTTCTTTCTACACATGAAAAGTGTTTCTTGACAGTTATGTTTTTCTTTGCATTGACTTTCAGTTCAGCTAAATTTGACTAGCATTGATTGTGGACTTTCAGGGATAGTTTGACTATGATTTGACTTGGATAAGATTTATTTGGGAAGGCCACATTAATTTTCACACAAAAGAAGAATTATAGGTAGGTTGAACACCATTGACCACAGGCTAGATCGTAGACTTTGACCACAGATAGTTGACCAAAATTTGATTGTTCTTATCTCTGGTTTATTTTCAATTTGACATGTTGAAGAGGTTTAGCTTCTTTGTCCATTGGTTGAATTAATTGGAGGTTGTTAGACTGTTATTTGACCACCGTTGATTTGAATGGTTAGTGCATATTGGCTGTTGTTGACTACTACAGGCTGTTGAATAGAAGTATATTGGATCAAATTGAGCTTCATGCCTTTCTTTGTTCCACTTCACTGATACGTCAATAATTTGACTTTGACTATTTTACTAAAATGGATTTTTCTCTCTCTACTAAATATTTGATATTAATCAATAATAAGGATGGGTTGCGATTTCAACCTCGTGGGGTTTCTTCCTCGTATTAACCTAAATATATGTGTTCATTGTCCTGAGTTCTCTTCTTTTGCATATTATTGATGATGTTCTATCTAAAATTACTTTTAATGACGATTTAAATTAAATGCTATATGATTGTTACTGAAATATATTGTGATATTTAGTGGAATCTGAAGTGGAATTTTTATTAGGCTAATAAGACATTGAAGTGATTGTTGTAAGCATAAAACATACACTAAAACTTAACACTATATGATCTAGAAGTTGAGGATTCCTTACTAAGAATTTATGGTACAAGAGGACTTTTGGCCTAAATAAATCTCCATCAATAAATTTAAATTCGTATTTTATGGGATGAAAGAGGAATATTATGAATTTTATTTTCTTTTATAATGTTTCAATGTTTCTATTTTTGCAATAATGTTGCAACACCACCATTATTACAATAATGTCATGACTCCATCATTATTGCAATAGTGCTATGACTCATCCATTTTTGTTACAATGTTACAACTGTAACAATTCTATGCTCCATTGTTATTAAATTATTGCAAGTATGCCATTTTTGGTACAATGTTATCATCCACCTTGCCTCAATAGTTCCACGATCTATTGTTGCTGCAATAGTGTTGTAATTCTACCATTATTGCAATAATGTTGTGAACCCTTCTTGTTGTGATAGTGTTGTGACTTTGTAGTTACTATTATATCGTTGTGTCTCCACCTTACTATGACAGTGATATAACTCTATTGTTGATGTTAGATGTCTATGTCTCTACCTCATTATTATAGTGTTGTGACTCTTCCATTTTTGTTACAGTGATATGACTCAACCATTATTTTTATAATGTTGTATGTCTACTACAAAATGACATTTCATTCCTCGTAGTGATTCCATGTGTCTTAACACATTCTATGGAAAATTAATGGACATACTATTTGATGAAATGATGACTGATTTGGGAAGCAGGTGACAAATTTCAACTACTACGATTGTTCAATTTTTGAGCTATCATTTAAGAGTAAGGAATGGATTGTGTGACGAAATCATGGTTGGATTTATATCGATGAATAACTTGAATCAGTGTTACTATTCAATTTCAGAATGTTTTTTTAAGAGCAAGAAATGGAAAAAGTAAGACAAAAGGGAGGAGAGTTGGAAGAGAAAGGGAGATCTTGTGAAGTAGGAAAGGAACGAGGAAACAAAGGTGACATGAACAACTGGATGGATAAAGTGATGAAAATAATGGTGTGCTTGTAGAGTCATAATGTAGACTAGGAATGCACACATATTGTAGAATAAAATAATGAGTATGTTAATTGGAAATAAGAAAATTCATGTTGTTGTCTCTTATCTTGTTTCTTGTAATTTTTTGATTCCTCATTGTATGTGTTAATAATTAAATTTTATTAACAATATCATAAAATTAATTTCATTCTCTTTGGGAAGTAACTATATTCCTATAGTGGTTATATAGAAGATTTTATGGTCGCTTTTGTCATGAAACCACGTGTTAGCTCCACTGCATGAAACTTCCATCATAGATAATAATAGGAACTCCCTCTTTCTTAAGGGTTCTAGCGATGAAAAAACATCCATATTTTCCCATTATTATTCCTATTCCCCTTGCTCTGATGTGAAGATAAAGTACCACTACTCCTTGTGGCATGTGGGACTGTGCCTAGGTAATTGTTTCTCACTATGTTGTGTCTAGTGTTTTATGATGTTTTTGGGTTTTTATGGTTTTATGTTCACAAGGGAAAGAACTAAATGCTGGTGGAAAGAAGCTACTGGTTAAAAATAGAGTGAAGCCTAAATTATGGATGACAAATGACAAATGCAAATACTGAAACAAAACAAAGCCTAAACTATGACTAGAAAAATACAAAGCTTGATAATGACTTCAAGAAAATAAATCACAACATGAGCTTAACTTGTCCAATTCATTCATTAAAAATGTTTTGGAAGAGCTTGAGAAATGGGCAGCTAAGTGTAAATGAAATTCTCCTAACTAAACAGTCAAACAATCAACTTACAATGTTACAACATCTCATCCATGATTAAAGGTCTATTAAAATATATTTGGAAAAGAAAATTTGTAGCACCATAATATTTCTATTCTAAACTAGCTTCTAACTTTGTTCTGCAACTCAATCTAGCACCACTAGGCCTCATAAAAAAGTTATAGATTTCTTTTTAGAATGGTCTTTGAGAGAAGGCTTGTTTGTGAAATGGTAAAAAGGTTGCAAAAATACTCCAGGCCTTAGACTGATACTACCTTCTGTCCAGATAATTATGTGTTAGTATGAGTTTGGAACAAAAGAAGTTTTGTAAATAATGAAGACCGTGGTGTTTAAATTTAACAACTAATAAAATTTGAAATGCAATGGATGGCAACTACACTGGAATGTTAACACAGTGAACTAAGTTAAGACTAAACTAGGGTACGTCTAGTCTACAATGAACAGTGTTAAATTAAAAGCCATTATCAAACTGAAAATGAAATGACAGAACTGAACCACATGCATTCTACCTCCGGAGTGCTATAACTAAGTTATCATGCAACTAACCTAAGGAATTCTACAGTTCATCCCGTTCAGTATGAATGATGTTTTGGAAGAGTTTGTGAGAACGAGTATGGCCGTATCATTCAAAGCAATTGAACATAAACACAAGACTGAAAGCAAATACAACTAAAGTCCAAGACACCACAGTTACTTCTTACTCATTGTTATGATATTTTGGAAGAGCTTTGTAAGAGTAAGATTGGCTATGCTACTTGGTTTAAACTTAGCAACTAAAACCTACAATACCACAATTATGCCTTATCCATCATAATGATATTTTGGAAAAGTTTATTAGAGTAAGTCTTAACTGTGATAGCTAACGAAAGTAAATGCAACTAAACCTACACTATCACAGTTGTGCCTTATTCTTCATAATGATATTTTGGAAGAGTTGATTAGAGTAAGTTTGGCTGTGATAGTAAATATAAACAAATATGAACATAAGCTGAAATAAAAGCGAAACTAAAATACTTATCTACTATATAAACAAGGCCGCTCAGGAGGCAGGGGCCCTCTACCACCAGAGTAGCACGAAATCTAGCTCAAAATTGACTCAACGCGTTCAAGGAAATGTTGCTTCTTTCATTAAAGAGGAATCACCTCAAAACAGAGTATTCTCGGACTTCAAAGATCTAGCAGTCAACCATAAAATCTAACCAAAATCTAACCTTTGTCTCTCGGTTTCCCGAGCATATTTATAGAAAATATACATAACAGAACTTGAGATAATATGGGGATTATTGTCTTTCCTAATAGAAACTAAACTAGGACTCTGATCATGATCACGTAACATAATCTGGACTGTCCTTATTCTGTTAGGAGTCTACCTCCTAGTTTGGGTTTCCACGTGCTTAACCACGTACAGAATTCCGTTCAATCTCCATGGAGGGCAAAAAACGATGAGGACATGACGTGGAATACACCCATGTGTGATTTTCTCCAAGATGACATCTGGAACCTGTATAAACATGAAGCTGGCTGCAGAATTGGCAACTAGCTACAGAATGTCTGCATTCTGTAGCTAGTTTCAGTTCAAAAAGTACTACAATGACACAACCATAAAAACATAGCAAGTTAGCCACGATATTCATTCTTAAACCAATTTTAACTAATTTCATTGATCATTTAAGCCTGGGATTGATAATGGATAAAAGAAATGGAGTGGAATGTGGTGGAAGAAAGAACATTTTTGGAGCTCAACATACCCCCACTGCTAGATTCTTGCATGTCCTCATGCAACTATTCCATGAACTCAGAGGCCTCTGCGAGAACATCCAATCCTCTTCTTCTGCTTTTTCTGGTAGTTAAAGGCCTTTTGGGCTTCCTGATGACTAACTTGAACTTTAAATTGGTAAGTGCCCTGATTAACTTCTTGTTCCTCTTTTTCAACTTTTCATTAGCCTTTTCCACTTTGTCCATTTGTAGAGACAGGGTTGAGTTCATACTGGTTTTTAGTTTAACTTGTTCCTTCAGAATATCATTCTCAATCCTGATATGTCTATTAAGTACTTCCAGCTCGTACCTATCTCTTCTTAACACATCTATTTCGAACAGTGGAGGACTAGGGGTTCTATCTCTACTCTCTGAATCTTTCCTCTCCAATGTTTCAACATAGTTGTAAATTTCTTGCTGTGCAGGATCAATTTCTGGAACTTCCTCATCAAAATTCTCCTCAGTAGGTGTTTCTTCATCTTCTATGTTTATAACCCCAGTTTTTTTAACTTTTGTTTTCTTTAGTATGCCCCTTATTCTGTGGCTCCTCCTTGGTTGATATGGCCCTTCTCCTTTTTCTCTGGCAACTCTTCTTATGATTCTCTTTTCCTTAAGCTGCTCCTTAATCTGAACTAATTTTTCAGAGATCATTTCTTCACTACTTTCTTGTATTGTTTTATCAGTTTCAGTTTTGGAGGATTTCCATCTTCTACTTCTTTTTGTAGGCTGATGTTCAGGTGAAGGCTCTTTTGGTTCCTCAAAGTGATTTCTCACCAAGAAGTTATCCCAATTATCCCCTATTTTGCTCAAATGATGCTCAATCAAAATCTTGACTAACCCATGGTGGTATAAAGTTGTCTCCAGAAATTGAATTCTCTTTTGGACACTTGAAGCCATTTTCTTTAAACTTTGAAGCAAGAAATAGGGAAAATTAAGCTCTTCTTCTAGGAAATGCATTATCAACCTAATATGGTAAACATAGAAAGTACCATATCTACCTTCACAAGTGATGAATTTTTGTAGGATAAGCAACATGTTTCTCCATTTGTTCTTTAATGTAGAACTAGGGATACCCTTTTTAAACACAGTGACATCCATACCTGGTGACTTGAGTATCTACTTCCATGATTCGTTATGGAATTCTCTGTTCTTAAACCACTTTTCTCCTTGTCTAAGCAATCCTGTTGCTTCTGCAATAAAAGCCTCTGTGATAGTGAATTTAATATCTCCAACTTCAACCTCGGCTCCTTTGAATGACCTTGCAAACGTTTTAGTAACCTCTTTGTGGGAGCTGCTAAATTTTTCAAGGAATTGCAGCCATCCTGCTTGTTGCAACATTTCTCGGATTTGGGGATAGCCTTCTAAATATTTAGTGCCAACTGGTTCTGTTCTCACGATGAGACCCATAACTCTTCTTCAATCTTCAATTCACCAGCCTTCTGCTCAAGGTGATAATGGCCGTTAACAAGCTGTTTTTTCTCCCCAAATGTTTCCTCTGTTTCACAGTGACAATAGTTGTTACAAATATAACTCTGTTCTACAGAATGAAATGGTTAAGAGTTGGCTACGAAAAGGAGTGATAAGGAATGGTTACGGAATGAATTAATGAGGTGAGGTGAAGAAAACGAATCAATGAGTGAAAAGACCGCGGAGATATTTCAAAAATCATCATTAAATGCTTAGTGACGTGATTAATCCAATCACTTCAGCACTTTAACCGTTTAGAAATTTTTTTAAAATGATGATCGGATATGGATTTTGGAATGGTGAAATAGAAGGATTTTTATCCAAAGTTTTGTGGAAGGTTTATTCGGCATGATCAATAAAATTAATCAAAACAACTTTTCAAATTTTTCATAGCTAAACTATACTAAAATTTTTCATGATGTGGCATTATAATTACTTCATACCTTTTCCTTTGCTTTGATTTTCTTGTGATCTTCATATGCTTTGTTTCCCTGAAAATCATTAAATTTTTGAGTCTTCATAACCTTCTTGATCTTGACCTGTTCATGGATGTGCAAGATCATTTTGTTGCAAATCAAATAATTGTTGGTCAGTGTCTTCAGGTTCTGTAGCTGCAGAATATCTGTCTGGCTGCAGAAAGTCTGATTGGCTGCAGAATGTCTGTTTGATTGCAGAATGTACCTGTAGAGAACTTGAATCATGGAATGGAGTGGTTTGGAATGTAAATGGAATGTTGTATGGAATGAATGAAGATGGATGATGAAATATGGTATAATGGGATATGTATGAAGTGAATGATGGAGTGGGATGGATTACAATTTATGAAATGGAGTGGAAAAGTACCCTGCAATTTTCTGCTGTGTATTATTCAATTGCAGAAAAACATTAAATTTTAAATTATGGAATGGAAATGAGGTGGATGAAGTATGGAATGAGATGAATGAAATATGGAATGAAGTAAAGTATGAATGAATGAATGAGATGGAATATGGATGAATGAGTAAATGGAATGAAATGAAATGAGATGGATCATAAGTGAAATGGATCTGAACTTATGATTTTGTAATAGCTGCTTGCAGAAACAAAATGGAAAAGTTAGAGTGTCAGAAAGATTCTGATTTTCACCCTATATTTTCTGTATAAACATTCCAATCATTGATTGGTTTTCATGTTTATACTTTATTATTATTATTATTATTATTATTATTTTTTCAATAAAATGACTTCAGAAAATTCAATTAAGTTGATGAAGAAGAAAGATTCTTCTTCATTAACTTCACATCACTGTTTTCCTGGAACTTTGTAATAAATTCTTCCCTTGAGAGTGGTTTGTGATATAACTTCAATCTATGACCATTCACAAGAAAAGTAACCTCTTCTTCATCTATTGTCCTGATTTTTACTGCTCCATTGTCAAAAATTCTCACAATTTCATAAGGCCCAAGCCAATGTGTTTGAAATTTACCTTGGAAATCCTTGAACTTTGAATCAAACAAGAGAGCCCAATCACCTTCTTTGAACTTATTTTCCTTGATGTAATTTTCATGCCATCTAGCCCTCTGCTGTTGGACTATACTGGTTTTCTGAACTACATCTTGTCTGATCTCATC
>JAXQQM020068368.1:0-74849 GCA_034641835.2 Pinus albicaulis
ACAGAATATTTGTTTTCTACTCATCAGTCGATATGTGGTGGATTCTAAAAACTCTTCTCTGCACCATGTCACAGATAAAGTGATATTGAATCTCGATATTATTGGACTTGTCATGAAATACTAGGTTCTCTTCCAGACA
This sequence comes from Pinus albicaulis, assembly GCA_034641835.2. Classification (NCBI taxonomy): domain Eukaryota; kingdom Viridiplantae; phylum Streptophyta; class Pinopsida; order Pinales; family Pinaceae; genus Pinus; species Pinus albicaulis. The sequence goes on from JAXQQM020068368.1 coordinate 140, forward strand.
AATACCACTCTTGTTATGACATTATATTTCTTTTGTATCTAATACTTGACCAAAGAGCTCACCAAAGATCTTCCTTAACCACACAACTTCACAACTAGCCATGCTAGCAGCAATGTATTCTGCTTCTGTGGTGCTCAAGGCTACCAAATTTTGCTTCCTCCTCATACAGGATATCATGGAAGAACCAAGACTGAAACGATATCCATATTTAATCTTTCTGTCGATGAAATTACCTTCCTAGTCAACATCAATGTATCCATAAAGTTGGATATCTCAAGCAAAATATCTCAGACCAACTGTGATCGATCCCTATAAGTATCTCACTACATGTTTGGCTGTAATCCAATGCGCATGAAGGGGCTTAGTCATGAACTACTCAATGCGTTAAATATATAACATATATTTGGATGGGTGTTCATGAGGAACATCAGAGCCCCAATTAATTGTCTATACTCGGATGAATTTTCCATCTCAGGTCCAATTATTTTTCCACAAAGCTTATTGAAATTCATCTCCATCGGAGTATTCATGGATTTTCACTCGGTCATACCAAACCTTTCTTGCAGCTTCACTACATACTTTCCCTGTGAGAGAGTGATCTCACCAGGTCTTTTCCATACCTCAAGGCCCAAAAAGTAGTGCATGAGACTGAGGTATTTCATCTCGAATTCAGAGGCTAACTTCCTCTTACATTTGATCATCAGCGGTTCACTTCCTATTAAGAATAGATCATCAAAATATAGAATCAGAATCAGTGGAAAACCTTGTACAACCTTAAAATAGAGATTGGGATCAAAATTTCTTCTTATGAAACCCAACTTCATTAGATATTTGTCAATGCGAGCATACCAAGCTTGGGGAGCTTGCTTCAATCCGTACAATGATTTCTTCAACCAACAAACATGTGTTCTATGATCTTCCACTTCAAATCCCTGTGTTTGTTCCACATACACTTATTCCTATAACATACCATGGAGGAAAGTGATATTTACATCCATCTAATGAAGTTTCCATCCTTGCTTAGCAGTAAGGGAAACTATCCAACGGATAGTTGTATATCGAGCCACTGTTGAAAATATGTCATCATAATCTTCTCCCTCTTTCTGATAGAAACCTTTAGCTACGAACCTCGCTTTGTATTTCTCAATGCTACGATAAATTCCATGCTTGATATTAAATAACCATTTTGAAGTCATAAAATACTTCCCATGTGGTCTCGACACAACATCCCATACATCATTTTTTGTAATAGATTCGTATTCCTTGACCATAACATCCTTCCAACTTTTTCTTTGAAAACTTCTTCAAATGAGGATGGTTTGGATTGAATCATGGTGATCATAGCAGCTACATATCCCTAATAATTGTAAGACTCCTTCCTTTCTCTGAATTATTAGCGAATGGGAATGCTTCTTTCACTTTCCTGCAGAGTGTCTCAAAGCCAAAGTGATCTTTTCCGTGTAGGAGGATCATTGGGAGGTGGATCTAGAGGATCCATAGACTCCATGGGAGTATCAATATCACCTGACTCTGCCATAAAAGGACCATCTATAATTTCCTTGTCATCATCATCTTCCCTACGAGATGGACATAGGTCTTTGCTTCAGAAATAACTCCCTAGAGGTCGTTGGGTCAAAAACCTCCACAGATCAGGGCATGGTATTCAAGAAGGACTCACACAACCAAACGTGTATGCTAAAAGCTAGATATTATAGATTGTAGAACTCACCCGTAGATCCTACGTTTGATGTAGATCCCGCGGGGTCCAAACCCCCAGCAACCCTTCTTCCTCTTCAACCTGGAAATCAAGAAGAGACATGCACGAAAATCTAGTTGTACAGCATATATCTTTCCTAAATGTCAGTGTAATCCATGTGAAACATCATATAAACAATAATAAATGCTTAATTAACAATCTTTTCACATATGCAAGCAAATATTAACACGTGAATTCGGGAACAAGATGGTTCTTCTTCATTACGAACAACATGTACAATAATAGAAAGGTGGAGAGATCACCTGAATCCTTCCACGATCTTCGAACAGACCATCGTCCGGATCTGTCCCGCCCTTGCCTCACTAGGATTCTTTCAAGACTTGTGCACACGAGATGACATATAAGCTGATGAACATCTCCAGGAAACAAGGGTTTCCTGTAAAAATCTGGGAAGTGCAGGAGGCACGGGAAATCAGACTTGAATGGGGCTCCAACAGAGTATAATGTCTATAATTTTCTCTCTCCCTTAGGCCATGCATATGAGGGGATTTTATACTCCCTCAAAGTAGTTTCAATCTGTTAGAAACAGTTGGCCACGGGCTGGGGTGGTTGAATTACGGGAATAACCATCAACCCAGCCTCGAAAATAGGGATTTTTATATATTTTTTAATGATTTTAATGGCATACGTGGAAAAGTATCTCTGGACTCGCGTATACACGCGGAAAAGTCTGGGCATATCCGCGTATGGGATTTTAAACACTGTTTTTTATGAACTTTTATTCAAGTTTGTGGGAATGGGTGCCCAAGGCCAAAGAGACAATCATGAATCACATGAGGGTGAAAAATGATGCTATAACAGATGCCCCCTAATATATGAGGTCAGAAGGGGTACATGATGGTCGAAATGTATTATGTGCATAGAAAGAACTTCGCGAGGACAAGAGAGGACTTCACCAGATTTTAGCCTGCCAAAAACCAATGAAAGAAAATAGAGAGTCAGCTCATGTCTGAGGCGGGCATACCCATGCTCAGTCAAAAAATATATCCATATAAAAGTACAGAATAGATCCAAAATGTATACAAGTATAGCTGAACTGAAACTACACAATGAATCATCTGAGCATGGCCCGGAAGTACAAGTCGGAATCAATGTCCAAGTATCACATATATCAAACTGATCAATAATACTGAAAATGGATGTCTGATCACAAAAGTAACTGAATCTCCAGGTACCAAATCATAAGGGGTGGAACACATGGTACAATCACGCAACTCGGGAGCCAACATATAGGATGTTGTTGTACTGACACTGCAACATATAAAGGTGGACGACATCACTGGCAGAAACTGAATGGACTGTCAAAAGTGAACCGAAAAATGTTGATGCAACCCGAGGTCTTCACCGATCTCGATGGCACAATTCTACACAATGGGAATAAATGAGCTGAAGTCGACCATGTGAGAAATCGTTTGATTACCGGTCAATAATGTATACCGTTAACAAACGCGAGACAACCCACCGATAATGAAAATGAGTGTCAAGGTGCCCCAGTACAATCTAACAAGTGTGAATGAATGAGTTGAAGTCGAACACTTGGAAGAATCTACCAATTAGGAGGCAATGATGAATCCCCACTGTCGATAGCGAAGAGTCTGCCACTGATGACTGCAAACCCTAAGGTACTGACAAAAATACTCTAGACCTTATTCCCAGAGCAATGAGTCGGAGTCGATGGGAAAAGATCTGCTGGAAGGAAGGCATTAAGGCATCCCACATCAGTCCAGCGCGAGTGTAACCCGTAGGCCAAGATTTGGAAGGAATCGGATGAAGTAGAGTGATGGAACCAAAACCGAAGTACGTTTCCGACATGCACAAGATGAAGCTAGCGCATGGAAGAAACCCTCTGAACCAACCAATAATGAAAGCTGACAAAGAGGCGAGATATCCACCAATAGGGTCAAATGGAAATCAAGGTACTGCACGAATCCCAAGTGTGATAATGTATGCCGACGTCGAACACAGGGGAAACCACTCAGTCAAAGACCCATAATGATGATCAAATGCTGAGCACAAGGTCACCTATCAATGATGGAAATAGGGCCAGGGTGCGGCTCTAGGTTTACTCTCAGAGCAATATGTCGTAGTCGATGAGAGACAAACCCGCCAGCAAGAAGTCAATGGAGACCTTCTCAAACCAGCACGAGCAGAAGACCAAAACATCTGATGTGATAGAACAAGATACTGACAAGACCGGGAAGGCCAACTGAATAATGAGTCAAGAGACACCGTAGAATGGCCGACTCTGGTTAGACTTCCCTTGAACAAAAGCACGACTCATGATGACCATGGCAGTAAAAAGTGACACTGTATAAGTCTGTTATGCAGGAGGCAAAAACAAACTCTCCATATGATTGGAAGAGATAACCAACCGGGGGAGGACTGACCAGTGAAACAAGGAAAAAGCTGAACCTAGGTCAAAACTAAAACCATCCCAAATGAAGGAAATATATAATTGTATGTGCTTTGTTCAAGGGCGACAAACTGATACTGTACTGCCATCAAATTATGAAGTAACATCCCGTTCCCGCTCTTTTTGTTATATTTTATTTTTTTGTCTTTTTCATATAATAAGCCTGAAAAGGAATAAAAGAATGCTATGGTACAATGGATAGAACGAGTATCAAGAAACAGATGCACTAGTTCCTGGGATTGGAACGATCCTATGCTCAATGCAAGGTGGTGGAAACTGGTAAGCGATACTCAGAGGAATGTTCCATCCATGGGAAAACAGGGTGTCAAGTCGCGATAGCTAAGTGCATGAAATGGTTAACTTGTACAGATAGACAAGGTCAAAAGTTGGCTTAAACATTGAGTCCAAATGAAGCCGGCTAAAGGCCAGGATAAACAAGTAGCCAATATGCAATGCAGTAATACAACTCAACGACACCAGGGAGCCTCTAGGGTAATAGCCAGAAAAATGATAGTGAGGAAGAAGAAGAATGAAGCTTCAACACATAAGTCATGGCGGGACTAAAGAGGACTTCCGAGCCTACATAAAACGCAGCATGGGCAACAAGTGATAGCGAGGAACTAACTAGGAAGCCCATGTAAAGGAAGGCTCTACCACCAAGTCATGATTAAATAATCGGTGAGTGAAATGGGTGAAATACTCATGACCTGATGGGATCGACCCTATGGCAAGTGATCAGAATGGAGGCTAGTATGAAAAATGCAAAGGAAAGTGGATTTCCTAACCTATATGCCAGTGAAGATCATATACCTTCCATGACAGGTCAGCAATCATGGAACAAAAACCAGAAAAATCTCAACTTCATCAAACTGTACCTGAAAATATACCAATCTGGGCACTTACAAGCATCTGGGTTATGTAGCTTAAGATGGATTGAAAAAATAAGCATAACAAATTTTTGCAAAAAATTTCAATTTATGGGCATAAATACACATGTTACCTCATATTTGGTTCATTGTTACTTGCTGATTTTGGAAAAAGAGCTCTGGAGAGAAAAACTTCTTTCGTCAAAACAGGAGCAACCAGTGGTCAAACTTCGCCGATTCAGTTAGGTAAGCTCTTAATCCATCATTATTATCAATTTTGTCCATTAATAGAATTAAAATTTTGATGTTTCACTATAAAACTCCTTAAAATGACTCAATGAAAAAATAAATGAATTTTTTCAGGATGACCATCACTTGGAGGGAATGTGAGCATAGTGCGATTGATAATGAAGTAATGCAAGATCAACAATCGCTCAATACCCTCCAAAATTGCGGATTCCTCACATTTTTCAAAATGCCAAATATGAAGAGTAATGTCAGATTGCTTGAAATGCTGGTAAATTATTGGAAACCGAAGGAATATTGCTCCGTGATAGATCAAATGCCCATACACATAGAGGTAGAAGACATCTACTTCATTACTGGATTCTCACGGAGGGGAGACCCAGTATATTTGCACAGCAAGCCTTTGGGAGGGGTTACTGTGGATGACTATGTCCACGTCTACTGTGTAGGGGGTCCAAAAAAGTAGGGACTCAGATTGTTATAAAATATTTGAGAGATCTACACATGAAGATTATCCTATTTACCATTGGCAGGGTAGCAGGATCTGCTTCCTTGCATCAGGCATCCGGGACCCAGATGAGCATAGCTGTGGAATGCCTAGCTCACCTATATGATTGGTGCACAGCTCTATTAATGAATGTGAAGCAACAACTTACCTCCATCCGGAAAGAAAAAACAAAAAATTTCGGGTATGGAACCATTTTGATGACATTTTTCTTTGAGAAGATTCCTGGGCTTCGACCCAAAGTGATCTCTTCCATCAACAGCCCAAGAGACCCAAGAATTGCTCGATGGGTAGATCTGATGAAGAGACTGGGGGGAAGTGAAGTTCCCCGAACCACCTGGGACGATGAGTTCTTCCAATGGTGGGGAGAACAAGTCATCGCTGTGGAGGACTACCCCTATGCTGGGATGGATTTTCGCGGTGATCCAGACCTCGTCCTTCCACTTGGTGCGGCATGGGGCACAATCAGTAAGATTGGAATTTTTAAATTATATGATTTTTATGATTTTTTCAATATATATGAAAAAATGTGAAAACAAAACATGTTTTTGATTGGATTCAAAATGAATTACAATATTATGATGACCATGATATAGATATTGGACAAGTCCATCCTGAGGGCTACCCACGACATAAGCGTCGTAGGGGCGAGGCTGATACTGAAGACCCAGGCAGGACCCTCCATGCTGTACAGAGGAACTTGGAGGGTTTAACTCGCTAAGTGCCAATGGCTATAGTGGAAGATCTACTTGAGGCCATCCAGAGACGGGTAGTGGGAGTACCACGTGACTGGGTACGATTATTCTGCCGTGTCACCACTGCGATCGTGTTCTATAGGAACACGAATTTTGGGCAGGGACCACAGGAGTAGATAGATATGATTTACCGAATGACTGTATATTTTTGATATTGAACATGATCGGGCATAAGCCCTAATTTTGTATGACTTATGGATCCAAATTTTGTATAGTTTTTTGAACACTCTGATGATATATATACAACGATTTATGATGTGATGTGACAAATGTATAAAAATGCATGATGTTTTTTATGATTAAATTTTACTGTATGGAATGATTAATATGCCAATCAATTGCTTTATTAGCTAATGAGTCTTCCATCCAATTGTCTGCTTGAGGAATATGAATGAATGTTAAAAATTGAAATGATCTTTGTAACAAACGTACCCTAAAAAAAAACCGGAGTAAAAATGGATCTCGAACTCGATACGTATTGTTCAACTGCGACACCACCAGCTGGGAGTCCAAGAAAACTACCAACGAATCAACACCCAAAGATATTGCCTCCGAGAGTAGATAAATAACTGCAGTGTACTCTGCTATATTATTGGAAGCAGGACCAATGCAGACTCCTCTTGATACTAACAGCTGACCGGATGGATGATGAAGTACCCAAGCCGCGGAAGCCAAGTTCCGGGTGTGTCTACTAGCACCATCGGCGAAACCATAATGACTCATGACATTCGACACAACCTGCCAAAGCAGATCAAAAACATCACCATCACATCAAAGACCTAAAAACCAGACATGTACAAAATAAAAACTACTATATACAAAAGCAAAATGCCAGGCCGAAGCCTAGGCATAATACCTTTTCAAATAGAGCCCATTTCTGGGCTCCGGCAACTCATTTCCTTCAAAATCAACCAAGGCATATGCTCCTTTTTTAAGGACTTTTTTAACGATGAAGGGGCCATACCACATAGACTTAAACTTTCCTGCGCCCAGGGCATCCTTCTCTTGGGCATAGACCAAAATGAGGTCACCTTCCGAGAAAACCCTAGGTTTGACCGCCTCATCGTATTGAACTTTGACTCGTTTCTTATGCGCCTCATTCATCGTGGCGGCATCGCGACGCTGCTCGTCAAGATGTTCCAAATGAAGGAGACGTTCTTCAAGACTAGAAGTGTCAGGAAGAAGCTCAACAGCTAACTTAAGAGAAGGAATCTCACATTCAATGGGAAATATGGATTCCAGCCTGTAAACTAGTTGAAACGGAGTAAAGCCAGTTGCAGTTTTTACTGACGTCCTGTATGCCCAAAGTGCAGGATACAACATGATATGCCAGTTGGATCGAGCTTTATTAATTATCCTTTGAAGAATGGTCTTCAAGGATTTTTTCACGGCCTGAGGATAATACGGATATGAATGCTCCTGTCGAAAACCTAATTTTAGAGCCAACTCAGCCATCATGCTATTCCGAAAATGACTGCCATGATCAGTGAAAATCTCTCTAGGAATACCAAAACGAGCAATAACCTGGTTGAAAAGAAAAAGAGCTGTTGTCTCACCATCATTCCCAAAAGTAGGCATAGCCTCGACCCACTTCGTAAAGTAGTCTACTGCTACAATAATATACTTGTGACCTTTAGCCGAAGGCGGGTTACAAGTAGTATAATCAATACCCCACTTTGTAAAGGGACCAACAGTAATGACTGGAAAAAGTGGAGCTAGATGAGCGCGCATTTTTTGAGTATAGACTTGACACGGATGACACTTTTTGACCGACTCCATACAATCTTTGAAAATTGAAGGCCAAAAGTATCCAGCACGCAAGATTTTTTGGGCTGTAGCAAGCCCAGATAAATGACCACCACAAGCTCCACTGTGGCAATCATTCAGCACAGCCTCAGCTTCTTCGAGAGTTAAGAAACGTCTCAGGATTGAATCAACCCCTCGACGGTATAAAGCATCACCAATAATCAAGTAATTTTTAGCCAAGTGACGCAACTTACGGCGCTCATCTTTCGAAAAAGTAGAGGGAAACTTCGCAGTCTGAAGATACACAATGATATCTCCATACCAAGGATCCTGTGGAGAGATGAGAAACAAATGTTCATCCGGGAAGGATTCATCATAGACTATCTCTTCTCCACAAGGCAACTCAGAGATTAATTCCGTGAAAACTAAAGATTTCTTGGACTTGGAAGTCATAAACTCAAGATCAAATTCCTACAAAATCACAATCCATCTATTGTATTTTCCCCCAATCACTCACCTATTGAGAACAAACTGAAATGGATTGGCTGCTGCCAAAACATAAGTTTTTCGTAGAAGAATATAATTTCTGAGTCGTTGTACAACATGAACAGCTGCTAAAGCTAGCTTCTCTATCGGAGTATACCAGAGTTCAGATCCTACCAAGCCTCGACTAAGATAGTATATAACATGCTCTGCTAGAGCATCGTCCTCCCGAACCAGAACCATACCAATGGTAGATTTTGCTGTTGTAAGATACAAAAGGAAATCCCTGCTAGAATCAGGTGGACTCAATATAGGAGCATAGGTCAATGCTTTTTTCAAAGCGTCGAATGAGCATTGAGCGAAGTCATCCCAAAAGAATGGAACTCCCTTCTTCAACAATCTCATAAATCCTTTGGTATCCTCAGCATAATTTATGATAAATCTCCGAAGAAAATTAGCTTTTCCATGTAGACTTTGAAGTTGACGAATAGACGATGGAGGAGGCAACCGAAATATTTCCTCAACCTTGAAGGGATCTGCACAAATTTGAGCCCTAGAATTGCCTCTCTTTTACAAACCTTCACTTCATTTCATCATTATTTTATCACTTCATAAGCCTAAAATCAATGAAGAATGATTAGGATTGCTTAAAGGTTACATGAAATTGATTAACATATTGTATTTTCATGAATGAATACGGGCGTTCCATCGCTGATCACGTGTTCCGCAGCTATTTTTAGTGTTTAAATGGGTTACGGGTGTCGTCACAAAAGCGCATATGGGTGAAAATTCAGACTTCATCCACATCATTCCTTACTCCCTACAAAGTTTGAGCACAACTGAGCACAATTCTACGGGTGGTTATGCACGTGGGAAACCAAAACCAGAGGTAGACTTCTCTTAGGGACATGACTGTCTGAGATGTCCTTAAGCGAATACGCGAAGGCTTCACGAGTCCTAATTCTATTTCAATTTGGAAAGACACTTATCCCTATTTTTCTCAAAAGTAGTTATGTAATTTCATTATAAGTGTGACTCGGGAGACCGAGAAACAAAGTTAGATTTTATCTTCTTGTTGCTAGATCTCAGAACTTTGTTTGTGAAGAATTACTCCTTTAATGAAGAGAAGCATCATTTTATTGCGCGAGCTGAGTTAATATTGAGTAGATCCACGTGTTGATCCGGTGGTAGAGGGCCCCTACTTCCCTTGAAGCGTTATGCATTTGGTTTAGATAAGTAGTTGTAGCTTTGTTTCATTCTCAATTTAAATAGTTTTCTGAACTTTGCTTACAGTGGATACTACAATTTAGCTTTGTTCTCATGAAGTATTCCAAAATATCACTAATCCGGAATGAGGCATAATTGTAGCAATTTAGAACTTTACGTTTTTGTGTTCAATTACAATTAGTTGTTATAGCTAGTCCTATTCTCATTAATCTCTTCCAAAATATCACTAACTCTGGATAAGACTTAGCTGTAGTGTTTTAGTTTACCTGCGTATTGTTATGTTTTTATGCCCATTTGCACTGAATGATACAGCCAGACTTGTTTGTACAAAATATTCCAAAATATCACTCATCTTGAACAAGACAGGGTTGTAGTATTTCATAGAATTAGTTGCATTTTAGCTCAGTCAATACTCCGGAGGTAGATGTCATTCTAGTTTAATTTTGTCACTATATTTCAAGCTTGATAATGGTACTCTAGTTTAACTCTGTTCACTGTATTAGTATCATTCTAGTTCAGTTCCAATTCATTTCAAGTTAGATAATAACACTCTAGTTTAGTCTTAGTTCACTGTATTAGCATTCTAGTTTAGTTGTTATCCATTGCATTTTAAATTGTATTAGTTGTTAAATTTAGATACCACAGTCTTCATTATTTACAAAATATTCTTGTTCTGAATTCCTATTAATACATCATCATATGGACAGGAACTATCAATAATAGTTTAAGGCCTTGAGTATTTTGCAACCTTTTTACAATTTCACAAACAAGCCTTTTCTCAAAGACTATTCTAAAAAGAAATCTATAACTTTTGAATAAGGCCTAGTAGTGCTAAATTGAGTTGCAGAATAGAATTAGAAGTTATTTTAGAGTAGAAATCTTATTGTGCTACAAATGTTCTTTTCCAATTATGTTCCAATAAACCTTTAACCATGGATGAGATGTTGTAACATTGTAAGTTGATTGTTGACTTAGGAAAACCTCAATTGCACTAAAAACTTATCCATTTCTCAAGCTATTCCAACATATCTCTAAATGAATGAATTGGATGAGTTCATGATATGGGTTACTGAGTTCATGTTGTGATTTGTTTCTTTGCTATGAGTCCTTATCAAGCTTTACATTTTCTGTCCTTTAGTTCACACCTAGTTTAGAATAGTTTCACTCTGTTTTAGTGTAAACTTCTTAGCTCTTTTTCAACATAAAAACCATAAAACCAAAAACATCATAAAAACACTAAACACAACGCAGTGAGAGACAGTTACCTAGGCATATATAGTGCACCACACTTCAACAATTTACTAGCCCTGGTTGACAATTTATGTTAGAAATTTAGGACACTAAATTGAGCACAACATTTTGGCGCCGTTGCCGGGGAAGTGTAACTAGGTAACCTTATTTCTTACATCCAAAAAAAGAAAAAAAAAGAAAAATTTCAATCACCTACCACACCCACTATATCATGTGGTGCAGTAAGAGCCACACATCCACATCATGAATTCATATTTTTGCAGGTAGAAGAAGAGGTGACAAAGGAGGTTGAAGAAATGGATGGAGATGATGACAATGAGGAAGATCCTTTTGGATTTCCTATTCAAGAAACTGATATCAACGTTCAAATGAAGAACATCCATCCATCTGTGCTTCCTAACTTCAAAGGTATGAGATCAGAAGACCCGGAAACCTTTCTTTTTGAATTTGAAATAATTTGTAGATCTTATGGCTATTCATTGCACATTCAAAAATTGAATTTGTTTCCGGCAACATTGAAGGATAGAGCTCTTAGATGGTTCATGACTTTAGGAACAAATTCTATAAGGACATGGGATGATATGAAAAGAGTATTTTTAGAAAAATATAAAGGTTATTGCATGCACCATGACCTTAGAAATGAAGTCTTTAACATGAACCAAAAAGAGGATGAAAGCCTAGAAGATTTAGTAGAGAGATTTACTTATAATATCAAAAGATCTAAATTTCATAATTTAGGATCAGATGCATTAAAAACTCTCCTACTAAATGCTATAAAGGATGAATGGATTGATCTTCTTAATCTTGTGGGAAAAGGAGATGTCTATCAATTGCCATTTCAAGAAATTTGTGAACTATGCAAGAACATATCAAGAGGAAAAGCAAAGTGTGTAAGATCCCCTCAAGATCCATTTATGGCAAGAGTAAGTAAGTCAGCATCAAGATTGGTAAGTCAAACTAAACCTAACAATTTGCTAAACATTCTTGGTAATTTAAATGAACAAACTGACATGCTAAGAATGCAAAACAAGAAAAAAGTTGCTTCATTCATATTTTGCCCTAAATGTAGAAAGAAACATGCTTTGCATGAATGTCCACTTGATAACATTAAAATGTGTAAAATTTGTGTAGGATCACATACTACTGAAGATTGCCCATCATTACCAGGGTTGAAGGCAATTTACCAGAAGGATAATGGAGCAAATCAAGCACAAGAGCAACTTTCTTATGTAGCTCCAAGAGGACTGTGGCAGCCTCATCAACCCAATATGATGCAATATCCTTATGCATAGTTTCAAGGTTATGCACAACAATCTCAAGGTAATTGGAAAACACCCTTGCCTTGGCAACCTTGGGCATCTCAATCCCAACCTCAAAACCAACCTTGGAAACCTTGGCCATCTCAATCCCAACCTCAAAACCAATCTTGGCAACAAAGTTGGCAAAAGCCCTATAAAGGAAATCCACCATATCCTCAATCTTTCCCTCTCTATCCTCAATACCATCATCAATGTTATTCATACCATTTGCCTCCACCACAACATCAATATCACTCTCATTTGACCTCAATTCAACCTTTCCCATTATCATCCACACAAGCACCCCAAAAATTCATTCCCACTCCACTACCTCCACAACCATTTCATATCCCCAACAATAAAACACCTCAATCAACTTACAATTTTGAGGTATTGCAAAATGATTCACTAGCTATCATTGAAGAACAACAACCAGAAGAAGAAGACTCAGATAAGGTCCAAGAATCATGGATGTATGTTGATAAAGAGAAGTTATTGGAACCAGAGATTGAAAAGTCTCATGCATGCCTATCACCAGATTCTATGAATAAATATCACATCTCCGAAGACTTGCATTTCATGATAGAGGAAAGACAAGGAAGACAAGATTACATTGAATCTTGGTTCAAGTCAGTCATCGGATCCCAATGCTCAATTATTCAATATCTTCTGACATCATCTAAATCAAGACAGTTGGCATCTCATATACATGTACATTTCAAAGAGTGTCTTTCAAACCTGCATATGAGTTTATCTATCATCTTGTTACAAACATGGTTCCATTGGAAGTATTCATATACTTGAACAATATTTTCTTTTTCAAGTAGAGTAGGACATAAAAAAATAAAAAAATAAATTTAAAAAAAAAAAAAAAATAGAAAAAAGTAAAGAGAAAAATAAGTCCTATTGTGAAAACCAACTTGTTGGCGCAATTGGACATGAGCTTTGCTTGAAAACCAGGCAACTGGTGAGAAAATTTCACCATAAGTTCTGCAATTTCATGATGGTTTCAATCTTTCATGGTTCTTCAAATCATTTTTGGTTCTATGCTCGAGTTGGATGATGTGGAATTCCTTAAGGTCCACCTTCCAAAAAATCTTGTCCCATCGACCTCAACACTTTATCTGGGATCAAGATTAGAGATTATTTGAAGTGCCTTGGAGCTTGCATTCATCAATGGCAAGCCTCCTCGTTGATAACAATGGGAATACAACAATGTCTCATGATTGTCAAATCTTGCAGGCGACTCGACTTCGACACATTCATTCGTCCCTGTCAAGATGCACTGAGGTACCTTGACACTCATTTACATTATCGGTGAGTTGTCTCGCATTGGTTAACGATTTTCATTATTGATTGGTAATCCAATGATTTCTTCCCATGCTCGACTTCGACACATTTATTCGCATGGTAAGAATTGTACCATGAATGTTGGCTTTGATGAAGACTAATGGCTTTATGGAATCAACAACAAGTTGCAGCGGTACATTTTATTATTTACTTGTAGCAACATGTTCATATTTTTTTCAATTCAATAACAGCTGCGGAAAGTGGCAGTTTCTGCAGCTATTGCTGTAGCAGCCTGTTTTTGTTTTTTTTGTAACTTTTTCCAGAAGGCAGTTTTGGCGCAAATATTGCAAGAGATTGGTGCAGAAATAAAAAATTCTGAGCTTCTGGGTTTTCTCAGAATATGATAAATTGAGTAAGAGGCGAACATAATTTGGAAAAAAGCAATTTTTAAGGGCATTTCAGAAGGGTTTTTCAGGCAGATTTTCAATTTTCAGCATTATGGACAGAATAGGACAGATTTGAGTATTTTTGCACAGCAGCACCTTTTCTTCATCAAAATGAAATTCTGGAAGCATGTGGCAGTAGAGAAGGTAAAAATACACAGTTTCCCTTTTGAATCACTCAATTCGGCCTTAAAATGAGTTCGTGGCGTACTTTTTTTTGTTGCAACATTGGGCAAAATGAAGGGTGAAACAGGGCAGAAATTGATTTTATCATAACTTTCAAACCGTGCATCCGTTGGTCCTGAAATTTTTATGGTAAATGCATTGAGGAAGGGTGAATAAACACGGAAAATTTCAGAAAATTTCAGTGTGTATTCTTCAAGAAATTAGCCACTTTCACCTACAGCCATTTCTCATTTTTTGGGAGATCCGTGTAACCAATGGCAGAGATTTTTCGTCGGAAGATGCATAATAATATTGGTAACAACCTCAGAAAATTTCAGGGAAGTCTGATGTACCATTTGAGAGAAATTGCAAAATTCATTTCATTCTACAATTCCACTCCATCTCACTCCACTTTCACTCCATCTCACGCCATTTTCATTTCATTTCACAAGTCCTATTCCACTTTCACTCCATCACATTTCACATCCATCTTCCATATTCATACTTCATTTCTTTATACAGATTGCATGTTGCAGCCACATCTTATTCAGCAATTCTGACTCAATTGTACAGCCTACAAAGAGATGATGATTACAAGAAATTGAAGGATTTTGTTTTGAAGACCAACATGCTCAAAGAGGACCAAAGGAACAGCATCAAGCACAGCAATTAACAAGGTCAAAATTCTGAGGTAAATTGTGAAAATTATTTTAATAGCAAAAAGTTAAAACATGAAATAGATACAATGTGTATAATCATATGTTTCCTAAAACAACCTATCATTCGAATTGATTAACATATCTTGACCATATCCCTTATCCAACATTCCAACCTACTATTCCACATCTCCTCAAGATTGTATCATTCACTTATTTCACCACAAGTTCATCATAAATTCTCCATCAGATCCATAGCCACTTCATTTTCCCTTATAGCTTAATTACCTCCATCCATTCACCTCCATTACACTTTGCAGCCAATCCATCTCTAAGTGCAGAAAGGTAATTCTGAGGGTGAAGCATCATTCTTCAACTAATCCATCTTCAGACACAGAGATACAATTTCAAAAATAAAGCATTAGACTCTGTAGTCAATCTAGCTTCAAGCATAGAAAAGTAATTCTGAAAGGAAGATAATCTGCATAGAGGAGGAATGTGGCTAATTGTCAGGATAGAATTAGTTGGAGTCAAGTATTTGGAAGGATATCCACAAGTCAAGGAGCTACTACAACAAGCAGGGAGGCTAAATTTTATAGAGAAATTTGATGGCTTCCATAAGGAGATTACAAAATCTTTTGCCAAATCTTTTGATGGAGCAGAAGAAGAAAAACTGACATGGTTATTGAAAATAAACTTGACACTCCACTACAGGAGGAAGATGAAGAACCAATTTCTAAAAAGTTAACAGAGATTAGAAAATAGATTAGGGCCAAAAGAAGCAGAAAGATAAGGTTGGATGTTCTAACAGAGGTTTCAGAGCAAATGGAATAACTTTTGATGAAATTGCATGAGGACATGCAATAGTCTTGCAGTGGGGGTATGTTGAGCCCTAGAATTGCCTTCTCTTTTACAAACCTTCACTTCATTTCATCATTCTTTTATCACTTCATAAGCATAAAATCAATGAAGAATTATTAGGATTTCTTAAAGGTTACACGCAATTGATTAACATATTGTATTTTCATGGTTTTTGTTGTTTTAATAATTTTCTGCAAAATAGCTACAGAATGCAGATGTTCTGTAGCCGATCACGCGTTCCGCAGCTATTTTAGTGTTTAAATGGGTTACAGGTGTCGTCTCAAAGAAAAGCACATATGGGCGAATTCCAGACTTCATCCACATCATTCCTTGCTCCCTACAAAGTCTGAGCACAATTCTACAGGTGGTTATGCACATGGGAAACCAAAACCAAGAGGTAGAATTCTACCGGGACACAGACTCTACAGCTGTTTGCAGCAAAGTACGAGACCTTCAATAAGAGTTTTAATTCGATTAGAAGTGGGAAAGACACTTATCCCTGTTTTTCTCAAGGGTAGTTATGTAATTTCATTATAAGTGTGACTCGGGAGACCAAGAAAAAAAGTGAGATTTTATCTTCTTGCTGCTAGATCTCAGATCTTTGTTTGTGAAGAATTACTCCTTTAATGAAGAGAAGCATCATTTTATTGCATGAGATGAGTTAATCTTGAGTAGATCCGCGTGCTGATCCAGTGGTAGAGGGCCCCTACTACCCGTGAAGCGTTATGCATTTGGTTTAGATAAGTAGTCGTAGCTTTGTTTCATTCTCAATTTAAATAGTTTTCTGAACTTTGCTTACATTGGATACTACAGTTTAGCTTTGTTCTCATGAAGTATTCCAAAAGATCACTAATCCGGAATGAGGCATAATTGTAGCAATTTAGAACTTTACGTTTTTGTGTTCAATTATAATTAGTTGTTACAGCTAGTCCTATTCTCATTAATCTCTTCCAAAATATCACTAACTCTGGATAAGACTTAGCCGTGGTGTTTTAGTTTACCTGCGTATTGTTATGTTTTTTTTTTTTTATGCCCATTTGCACTGAATGATACAGCCAGACTTGTTTGTACAAACTATTCCAAAATATCACTCATCTTGAACAAGACAGGGCTGTAGTATTTCATAGAATTAGTTGCATTTTGGTTCAGTTGAAATACTCCGGAGGTAGATGTCATTCTAGTTTAATTTTGTCACTATATTTCAAGCTTGATAATGGTACTCTAGTTTAACTCTGTTCACTGTATTAGTATCATTCTAGTTCAATTCCAATTCATTTCAAGTTAGATAATAGCACTCTAGTTTAGTCTTAGTTCAATGTATTAGCATTCTAGTTTAGTTGTTATCCATTGCATTTTAAATTGTATTAGTTGTTAAATTTAGATACCACGGTCTTCATTATTTACAAAATATTCTTGTTATGAATTCCTATTAATACATCATCATATGGACAGGAACTATCAATAACAGTTTAAGGCCTTGAGTATTTTGCAACCTTTTTACAATTTCACAAACAAGCCTTTTTCTCAAAGACTATTCTAAAAATAAATCTATAACTTTTGAATGAGGCCTAGTGGTGCTAAATTGAGTTGCAGAATAGAATTAGAAGTTAGTTTAGAGTAGAAATATTATTGTGCTACAAATGTTCTTTTCCAATTATGTTCCAATAAACCTTTAACCATGGATGAGATGTTGTAACATTTTAAGTTGATTGTTGACTTAGGAAAACCTCAATTGCACTAAAAACTTATCCTTTTCTCAAGCTATTCCAACATATCTCTAAATGAATGAATTGGATGAGTTCATGATATGGGTTACTGAGTTCATGTTGTGATTTGTTTCTTTGCTATGAGTCCTTATCAAGCTTTGCATTTTTTGTCCTTTAGTGCACACCTAGTTTAGAATAGTTTCACTCTGTTTTAGTGTAAACTTCTTAGCTCTTTTTCAACATAAAAACCATAAAACCAAAAAAATCATAAAAACACTAAACAAAACGTAGTGAGAAACAAATACCTAGGCACATATAGTGCACCACACTTCAGCAGTTTACTAGCCCTGGTTGACAATTAATGAACTCAATTTAGGAACACTAAGTTGAGCACAACACTACCCTAATACCTTTCCAAGACACAATGAATCCTAATAACCGACTAGATGTAACCGTGAAAACAAACTTGTTCGGATTCAACCTAATCTTGTAGAAATGACATCATTCAAATACTTGATGGAGGTGAGCAGGATGATCAATTCTCTTTCGAGAACGAGCAGCTGAATCATCCAAATACACCTCGATAATATGTTTGATGTCGTGGAAGGCATATGACATGGCCCGCTGAAACATAGCCCCAGCATTTTTAAGACCAAAAGGCATCTTCTTGTAAGAAAAAGTACCCCAGGGACAAATAAAGGCAGTCTTATGCTGATCTTCAGGACGGATAGTAATCTGATTATATCCGGAGAAACTGTCCATGAAGGAGAAAATCTCATTACCAGCACACTCATCAATAATCTGATCTATAAATGGTGTGGGGTAATTATCTTTCGGACATGCTTTATTAAGGTCTCTGAAATCAATGCAAACTCGAATTGTTCCTTGTTTTTTATCCACGGGAACAGGATTCGAAACCCACTCTGTCAAAGGAACAGGGAAAATAAATCCTGCCTTGAGTAGCTTCTCCACCTCGGCTTTGATAGCTGCAGCCTTCCTAGGATTGACCGGACAAAGTTTTTTCCTCACAGGCTTAGCATTTTCGTAAGTCTTGATCTCATGCTAGACAATAGATGGATCTATACCAGGAATTTCCTCATAAGACCAAGCGAATACATCCCTAAACTCTTTAAAGAGATCGGTGTAAATCTGAATCTCTTCAGGGGAACATTCAGCTCCGATGAAGACATTCTCTATAACATTGGGATCCATGGAAATGTTCACCAGGATATTTGGAGAAATCACAACCATGTTCCCTTCAGCATATACCTGTGCAGGTGCTAAAGGGTTCAGGACTGGGTGAACAGGACCAAGAGACAAAGGACTTGGAAAACGTGATTCAAATTCGCTCAAATCAGGTAAAAAGTAAGACCGATGATGAAAATCATCCCACGGTCTATCTATACCAGTCATAGCTTCCAGGATGGCCTCTTCAGATGGAAGAGTGGTATCAAGGAAATCCTGGGCGGAAGAAGAACTAAGTGTCCAAGCCAGAGCCACATCGCCATCCAACTCCTCCGAAGAAAGAGGAGCTGGAATGGACTCTACAGAGTCTACAATAGATTGATAAGCAATCTCAGCTGCAGACATCAGAAATTCCATTCCACCCACTTGACCTTCCACTAATGTGGAGGTAGGGGAAGGCAAGGTCCAAGGATCCAAAAAATAATGAGTTCTGAAGAACTCTCTTCGAATAGGAGCCCTGGATGATGAAATTGCATTTATATGAATGGTAGGAGGTGGAATATCAAAAGTACCCATCAAAGAAGAATACATTCCAACCCCTAACTTCTCAACAGGTGACTTGGCATTATCCACCTTTGGAATAGTTGAGTCAATAGATGCATTCGGGTCTATAGGAGAACAGTCCAGTTGATCCACTGTAACAATTCTCCCTTTGTGAGGGAAACAAATAACCCAAAATAACGAGGATGCAATGGAATCCATCTCATAAATCCAGTTTCGCCCCAACAGAAGTTTGTAGTCCAAGCTTGCATCAACTATCTCAACCTCTATATTTATAGTTTTTCCCCCAACATAGATGGGAAAATCTGGGACAATACCATGCGGTCTGTGAGAATGACCATCAAACGTAGTTAGAAGAGTAGCAAATGGAACAGCTGTGGGAGATCCAATTCCCTTCCAGCATGCGAGAGACATCACACATGTGGAAGCGCCCTCATCAACGACCGTTCGAAAGATATTGAATTTCCGAAAGGACGATTTGATATGAAAATCCATATGATGGGGGAGTCTCTTTTTAAAATTAGACATATCGAATGTAATCACAAGAGAGTTCTTTGGATCGACAGCCCCAATAGCAGTGAGCAGAGCACTGCGCTGAGCTGGACAAGACTGGAGCACCTCAAGAGCCGACATGGCACAAGGACTTTGCGCCAGATCTTCCACAATAGAGTAGTTCTGGGCAGCCCTAGCATTTGGATTAATCGTCATATGCTTAGTAGATGCTTTTGGCATCCGAGGTATAGGCTCAACAGTAGGCCTCCTAATATGAAGTGGCTCAGTACCATCAGGAGCACCCTTGGCTTTCGAAGACTCATCTTCGCCATAATCACGGGATCTCGTGGCGATATCCGCATGAGCACTCATCATGTATATGTTTGACGGATTTTCCCCTTCCTTGGTGCCCCCAGAAGAAGCCCCAGTATTTTGATTTGCGCCAACAACTAGCTATTTCCCTTGGGGAAAAGGGTTTGTCAACACAGCCTGGGAACTAGAAGAACCCTGCTGAGCTAACAAGCGCTGCACATCCTGAATTTTAGGGCAAAGGTGAGTAAGATGGTCTCCAGCACATAACTTGCATGGAAACTTCACTTTATTTTTATCCTTTGGACCCTCACCAACATGCTCGTTGGATTTATTTGCATTACCCTTCCCATTCTTGCCCTTTTTCTTATTATTGTTCTGTCCCTTCTTCTTCCCTTCGGATTGTTGATTTTCTTTAGGGTTAGAAGTCTGAACGGCATTTACCGACAAAGATTGAGAAGGCGATGACTCAGCAGGCACAGCCTGACCAGAAGAAGCAGATTGTATAGACAACTGCTGCAATTGACTAAGCAGGTTAGCTGCACCACTATTGATTGACCCAATAAGTCCATCACCATGAGGACCGGGTTTAGTCTTGGATATGTCTAATTTGGAGCGAGGAGCATTAGGAAAATATTTATGAAGGACACCAGACTGAGAATATATCAATTCAAGCTGTTGGGCCCTAAAAATAGCCTGCTCCTCAGAAAATACCCCTGAGAGGGATACATCCTTAGAAATATCTGCCTGCAGAGATTTCAAAAACCATTCCAAAAGAAATTCTCCCGGAATATAAGCTTTGATGAGCCTCTTCCTTCTCCGCCATTCCTGAATATGATCAGAAATGTGGGTTGCGTCGTCCTGTTTAAAATTAGCTAGGAGTTCAGTACCGGAATCATAACGGACATGCAACTGGAAATGATTTAGAAATATAGTAGCCAGATCTCCAAAAGTAGCAAAACTGCCCCCAGTTAACTCAATGTACCACTTGGCAGCGTTTCCAGTCAAGGTGCGTTGAAACAACCTCAACCTAATCGAATCCTCGATCAGGGAGTTAGATGAACACCATAAATGGAAAGTGGTGATATGATCAGCCGGGTCCTCTCCATTCTTGCCTTCAAACTTTGGAATGTCTGAAGGTAGTTTGGTAGGAACCGGAGGCCACCCCGAACTATATCGGATTGGATCATTCGTCAATTTCGACAAATCTGGCAAGTTCAACGTTGCCAGAAAAGGTAAACGAGGAGGAGCCTGAGGATTCCATCCTTGGTGGGATGAATTCCCAACATTCTGAAAAGAATAACCTGGATTTGATGAGGCACCAGGTTGCCAGAAAGAACTCGTAGAAAATGTTGGGCCATAGGACCCAGCATTTGGAGAAGGACCCCCTCCCAACGTAGAGTTACCATAGACCGGACCAGTTCCCCCCCCCGAAGTAGTGAATAAAGAGGAAACCCCCTGATAGGGGTTCCAAGCGTTAGAAAGAGGGGAAAAAGCCTGATAAGCACTCGACGAAGGGAAAGAAACATTCCCTTGTTGACCAGCGAGAAACTGATTCCCTGCCCCCACTGCTGTAAATATAGGGTTCCAACCTGTAAAGGTAGTCGAAATTTGACCTCCAGACCAAGGGTTAAAACTCTGAATCTGAGAAGTAAAAGGAAAAGACCCTAAGGAAGGATTCGAACTAGGAATATGCCCACTTCCGAAGGGGAACCCTTGAAAAGACGCTGACCCACTGGCCATGGAAGATATGGGTGCAGACGCAGTTGCAGCAGCGGAAAAGGAAAACGAAGGAATCCCACTAATGGGCATTCCAAAACAAAAGGGACCAGATTGAGAAGCTTGTGCTTGGGTGAAGCCAGAGCCAAACACAACAATACTAGAAGCAATCGAAGATATAGCAATTGTGCCTCCTCCTTCTACTGAAGCAGGAGTCTGAATGCTTGCAGCACTCACAGCCGCAGCCGCGTTCCCAGTCGTGGCCATCGAAAGGTACGAATGAGATGGATAAGGACTTTCTGGTCTTTCTGACTCAGGTTTGATGTACTCAACAACAAACGGAGAATTAGAAGGAAGAGGAGATGGAAGTGACTCAGGAGGCTGAGGTACTGCCTCTACTTCTACTTCTTCTTCTGCTTCTCTTGGAAATAAGACTTTTGAGGTGAGCGGAGTGCTCCTCTCGGAACCAACACCAGAACCAACTACAACACCTTCAAGCCCTAGCAGAGGATCTCTCTCCGCTGCGTTAGATACCACTGGGTGATATTCACCTGCTATATTACTCCTACGCCTTCTTGAAGAAGGCTCAACACTTTCGGGAGATAACCCCCGAACTCTCCTCGATCGACAAGGCGCTTGATCAGCCACTTTAACAGATTAATTAGACTCAAAAAAGTATAAAGCTAAGCAAGCTAGGAGCAAAGAGCACTCACTACAAAAATCCCTAAGATGCAACCAAGCAAGCAGCCTTCAGGTATTTCCGCTCTGGGTGATTAGGACCGGACACCAGAATATGAGAAAGCGAAAAATAGGACCTCCCGAAAGTAGTCTGGGATAATTACGTTCAAACATTGCAATGGCTGCAACATAAATAGTTACGCCGACCTCCTAACAATAGCCGCCTTGGCGTGGCAAGTACCCAAGTCACCTGCAACTTCCAAGTACTGGATGGTGTGTGATATTACTTGTCTCGCTCAAAATACTTGTCTCTACGCTCATCTGTGTGGTACCTAGGAGTGGCAACTAAGGGCACCAATCCGTGTCAGCAACCGGGCGGAACGGTCTTAAGGCAAGATCCAATAAATCAGAGAGGGGTATCTCTCTTCTCAACCTTCACTTCCCCTCGTGCTTGACTCTTTGGAGGAGAGCTTTCCCAGTCCACCTAACGGTGTTGGATTTCGCTCATTTAATAAACTTCTATGTTTTAGTTTGAGCGGCCTTGGAGAGTTAACTCTCCACTCACCTAATCCAAGGCCCTACAACCTAGCTAGTTGATGTATGACACTTAATAAAAAACTTGCTAGTTGTTTTTAAATTAATGTGCTTATTTTAGTTGGCTGTTATATTAAGTCAAGGGAATATGGAAATGAAACTCGTGATGTTTTATGACACATAAAAGAAATTAATGAAAACCAAACTACATGCAGATGCAGTAATTGCCTTTCGATGAAAAGAAATTTCTACACGGGTTCTACGAGACTATTTTTTCTTTTCAGATATCAAACCTCACACTCGCAAAATTTATGAAAAAGACTACAAATGTTCAAGTGCACCTAATGCAAATTACTAAGAGCATGCAAATTATAAGATGCAAAATCTAACAAAGCAAAGAGAA
Organism: Pinus albicaulis; assembly: GCA_034641835.2. Taxonomy (NCBI): domain Eukaryota; kingdom Viridiplantae; phylum Streptophyta; class Pinopsida; order Pinales; family Pinaceae; genus Pinus; species Pinus albicaulis. Next base: position 23,709 of record JAXQQM020068368.1, read on the forward strand.
ATTTCCAAGAATCCCCCAGTTCTATCACTTTTCCGGTTGTCCACAAAGCTAGTTCCCAAATCAGAAACTCTCAGTATAAAGACACCAAAATATGCTCGAAATAAGAGAAAGAAACCAATGAAAATTCCCTTCCCAAATCAAGTCAGAAACCGAAGGTAAGAAATCTCAACAAGGCTTCAAAAGATGGAAAGAAACCAAAACAAAAATGCAAAACAAAGGCAATGGAAAAAAAAAATGTTTTTGAGCTTTTGAATTTTATAAAAAGAAGATTTCAAAGAGACCAAGAAGAACTATCCAATTCCCAAGCCAAACAATCTCTGAATTTCAAGCAAAACTTCAACAAAAATGATCTAAATCTTATAGTGCCACTTAATAGCAAGATTTATACGAGCAAAAAGGAAGACAAGAAACTCAGTAACTCAGCCTAGAAGAATAGCACAATCTTGCAGCAAACAAAACTTCAAAGACCCAAAAATGACTCTTCAAAAATTGCAACAAGACCTAGTCCGATGAACTCAAGAAAACCAACCAAAAAGTAGGCAAAAATTAAAGTGCAAAGCAAGACATAAAGTTAGGAAAGAGCATATGAGCAGAAGCTCTCTGTCTTGATTAAGCAGAACATCCAAGAATCTCCAGAAAGAGATCTTGGTACTCGAACTAGAAATGCAAGCACTAAAAAAACAAGATTTGCCAAATGAGCCAGTCTTCAACCAAACAAGAGAGAAAAAGACCAATAACCACCTTCAACACAATCCAAAGACTAAAAGGACACTGCAGGAACAGGTCTCCACAGGCAGATAAGACCAAAAAGTCAAAAAATCAAAAATTTCAAAATTTGCCCAAGCATACGCTACTTAGCAGTTTTGAAACAAGCATGCATACGCGACTGTGGCAAAGGAAAAACACGTATACGTGACTTCCTTTGACAAAACCTGCGCGTATACGCGTCTGTGTAGAGGAAAACTAGTGTATGGAAAAGTAAATAATGAAAAATAAAAATGATCAAGCCTGGCTAAAGAACCAGGTATTTAGTCTGACTGAGAAAAAACTAACTGGACTAGAAATAATGATTAAAATTGTCGGAAACCTTTAAAACAGCTAAAACCACCCAACAGGGGAATCAAAAGAATGCGATCCCCAGCAGAATCGCCAGTTATGTTTCGGGAAATAACTCCCTAGAGGTCGTTGGGTCAAAAACCTCCACATATCAGGGCATGCTATTCAAGAAGGACTCACACAACCAAAATTGTATGATAAAAGCTAGATATTATAGATTGTAGAACTCACCCGTAGATCCTACGTTTGATGTAGATCCCGCGGGGTCCAAACCCCCAACAACCCTTCTTCCTCTTCAACCTGGAAATCAAGAAGAGACATGCACGGAAATCTAGTTGTACAGCATATATCTTTCCTAAATGTCAGTGTAATCCATGTGAAACATCATATAAACAATAATAAATGCTTAATTAACAATATTTTCACATATGCAAGCAGATATTAACACGTGAATTTGGGAACAAGATGGTTCTTCTTCATTATGAACAGCATGTACAATAATAGAAAGGTGGAGAGATCACCTGAATCCTTCCACGATCTTCGAACAGACCGTCGTCTGGATTCGTCCCGCCCTTGCCTCACTAGGATACTTTCAAGACTTGTGCACACGAGATGACATATAAGCTGATGAACATCTCCAGGAAACAAGGGTTTCCTGTAAAAATATGGGAAGTGCAGGAGGCACGGGAAATCAGACTTGAATTGGGCTCCAACAGAGTATAATGTCTATAATTTTCTCTCTCCCTTAGGCCATGCATATGAGGGGCTTTTATACTCCCTCAAAGTAGTTTCAATCTGTTGGAAACAGTTGGCCACGAGCTGGGGTGGTTGAATTACGGGAATAACCATCAACCCAGCCTCGAAAATAGGGATTTATATATATATTTTTAATGATTTTAATGGCATACACGGAAAAGTATCTCTGGACTCGTGTATACACGCGGAAAAGTCTGGGCATATCCGCGTATGGGATTTTAAACACTGCTTTTTATGAACTTTTATTCAAGTATGTGGGAATGGGTGCCCAAGGCCAAAGAGACAATCATGAATCACATGAGGTTGAAAAATGATGCTATAATAGTCTCTAATTTTACTATATGCAACATTTTCATCAAAGGTTACATCCCTACTAATTTAAACCTTCCTTTGACCAGGAATGTATATTCTATAAGTCGTAGAGTTTTCATAGTAACCCATAAACATACCTTTTCTACCTATAGCTTCCATATTTTTTCTTTTGTCTTTCAGCACATGAAATAATACTGGACATCCAAATATGAGAAGATGATTGATATTGGGTTTGTTACTTGTAAACATTTCTTCTGCAGTCTTGTTTCTCAATGCTTAATGAGGCACTCGATTTTGAACATACACTGCAGCATGTGTGGCTTCAGACCACATAAAATTTGGTACCTTTTGATCATGAAGCATGGCACAAGAAACTTCAAATATCGATTGATTCTTCCTTTCAGCTAAGCCATCTTGTTCATATGTGCAAGGTACAATAGTTTCCTTTTTTATCCCTTCCTTATTTCAGAATGTTATGAATTCTTTTGAAATGTATTCTCCTCGATTGTTAGAACTGAAAAACTTTGATTGCTTTTCTTGATTGATTTTTGACCAAACATTTTAATTCCTGGAATCTTTCGGAGGCTTCCTCCTTGTGCTTGAGGCAATACAACCATGTATTTCTTGATAAATCATAAATGAAGGCGATGTAATAGATATGACCACCAACTGAGTGCACAGGAATTAGACCACATATATATAAATGAATGAGATGGAGAATGTCAGTTGTTTTGTTCTTACTGGAGGGGAATGGTCTCCTTGTTTTATTTCCACTTGTGCAAACTTGAAAAAATCCATCATGCTAAGCTTGAACATCGAGAATACTGGATACCAATCTCTTCAATTTCGGAAGAGAATCACAGTGTAGATGAGCCAGCCTGCGGTGCCATAATTCACTAAGATGATTGATGTTGTGAACCAATGCTAGAATTGGCCTTCATGTGACTTTGTAGAGTCACTCAGATCTCAGAGCTAATGTGAATGCATCTTTCATATGTGAATAAGAAGGCCAAGTTAAGACCTTTCCATTGATGAAGGTAACCCTCATCCCTTTATCTTTTAATGCAAATATAGAAATCAAATTCTTCATTAGACCTGTCACATACATAACATCATGCATCAACAATGATTCCACGGAGTTCAACTAAAACTTGACAGGTCCAAATCCTTTTACGAGATGAGTGGAGTTATCTCCAAGAATGTTTTTCAACTTGGTCTCCCTCTCTACCAGATTAGAGAGGACTTCTTTGTATCGAGAGAAGTGATGAGTTTCCCCGTTGTCAACCAACCAACTATCTGTTAGGTCCCTATATTACTAGTATAGTCCCTTATTGTTGTTATTATAACCCCCTTATTGTTATTGTTGTACCCCTGTAACCCCAATATTGTTATTATTGTGCCCTTACATTATTATTGTTAGGTCGGCTAGGTTTATATTGTGATCCCATGGACTCCTATATATAGTAGGAGGTTTTTTCATTTGTATCATCCAAGAATTATTCATTTATGTAATGTATTAGAGTTTCCCCCCTTGAAGTGGCTAATTTCTAAGACGTTTATCTCTATTTTCTTCTATTTTTGGAGCTGGTTTCATAACATTTGGTATCAGAGCTTTGGATTCTAGGGTTTTGCTGCTCCAAACAGGTCATCGTGGAATTTTCGCTATAAATTTTTTCTATGAAGGATCAGAAGCTGAAATTCTTACAGCATGAAACCGAAATCCTGAGGAACGTTGTGTAAAAATTTCAGATCTTGGTTCACAATATTTTCGGAGATATGATCTGTGGAAAATAGGGTTGTTTCAGGCTCCCAAATTTCACCTAAAATAGGTCATCGTGGAAGTTTTGCTATAACGTTTTTTCTACTACGGTTCAGATTCTGAAATTTTTACATACCAAAGCTGAAATATGGAGGAACTGTTTTTAAAAATTTCAGACCTTGGTTCGCAATGTTTTTGGAGATATGATCTGTGGAATTTAGGGTTTGTTCATGCTTATGAATTTCATCTCAAAGAGGTGACCGTGGGAAAATCATCATAACTCTCTCTCTGAGCATTGGATTGGAATTCTGTAAAAAGTGGCCGCAAGTAAACGAACTGTAATTTCTTGTGTAGCAATATCAGAGCTGAATGAGGAAACATTGACACATGGCACATCATACAATTTCTCTCTACTGAACTAGTCCATAATTAGGTCATTGTGGGAGATTGGGCATAACTTTGTCTTGAAGAATCCAAATCAGGTCAGACCTATGGAATTTGAAAGAAGCTTCAGAGGGATATTATAAGGCTGAATTTCAGAAATTGAAGATCCACAATTATAGAGATAATTCAATTTCATTATCAAGCTCGTTAAAATCAAGAAAAAGGTGTGTATTTGTTTTTCGAATTGCATAAGTCTTGTGTGAAAAATCAGTTTGAATTGATTCCAAGGGCATATTGTAGTATAGATATTAGTATTGGGTTCTAAAAATTCCCCCTAAAAAGAATTCAACACCCATTAAGCCTTTAGAAGGCTCTACTATGACTCATGAAGACAAAGAACGACAATATGACATGTCAAAATTACAAAAGCAAGTGCACCAAATTTCTCTCTCGCAAAGAGCAACAAAAAATGAAATGGAAGTTTTGAAGAAAGGCATGGAAGCTAATATTGATGGAATGGAAGCTAAGATGGATGGCATGGAAGCTGGCATGGAAGCTAAGATGGATGACGTGAAAGACAACATGGAAAACATGAAGAATGATCTAAAATTAGACATGGAAGGTTTGACAAAGTTGATACAAGAAATGTTTCCTAATGGCGAAAAGATAGTAGAGGAAACTCATGATGATAATAAAATAAATGTTAATCGTGATTTTATAAACTCTAATGTTGGATGGAAGAACCACCATATTCCAAATATGGATATGAGGAATTTTTATGGCAAGGATCTCGTAACATGGATACTACAGATGGAGAAATATTTTGATCTCAATAATGTGAAAAACATACAAAAGGTATGCATTGCAACTTTAAATTTAGAAAAAAATACATTTGTATGGTATCGATGGCTTTGCTCCCATAAAAAAATTGTCACTTGGTCAATTTTTATGGAGGAAATGATAGCACATTATGAGGATACAAAGAGAAACACCTTCTTTAGCCAATTGATAAATCTCAAACAAAAGGGTTTAGTGGTGGAGCACATTCAGGACTTCCAAAAATTGAATATAAGGGTAACTGATATTCTAGAGGAACACAAGATTAATGTCTTCATAGGGACTTTAAAGGATAACATCCAATATGAAGTTCGCGTTTGGGAACCTGATTCATTGGAGAAGGCATTCAGATTGGCAAGAAAAATTGAATGTAAAATTATGGCGAGAAGGAAGCCTACCACTCACATCTATAAAGATGGAAGTGTTGCTACTCCTAGACTTCCACAACCTACAAGGTTGACACCACAACAATTGGAAGAAAAAGAGAAAAAGGGCTTCGCTACAATTGTGATAGCAAATACACTAAAGGTCATAAGTGTGCTGAGAAGAAATTATTTTACATATATTGTGAAGAGGAGGAAGAATATGAGCAAAAAACTTCAAAAGAAGAGGATATACACTCGAAACCAACGCTAGAAGAAGAAGAAATGAGTTCGACCATATCGTGTAATGCATTGGCAAGTATTACCACTCATCAAACTCTCAAGATAAAAGGACATATCAAGAAGAAAAAGGTAATAGTGTTGATTGATTTGGGTAGTACCCATAATTTTATTCATTGTAAAGTAGCCAAGGAATTGAATTGTTTCCTATACCCAACACCAAAATGTGAAGTGATGGTTGCAAATGGAGGAATTATAAATTTCTCTGGAAAATGTCATAATATCAAGCTAACCATGGGGGAATATGTATTGAATAGTCCAATGCTTTCCATTCCAATGGGAGGTGCTGATGTTGTACTAGGAGTACAATGGTTACAATCCTTGGGGGCGGTATCTTTTCATTTTCAAGAACTTTTTTTGAATTTTTTTTTGGAAGGAAAGGAAGTCGAATTACGAGGTATCGCAGGGAAGCTGGGAAATATAATAATCTCTAATGTCATGAAAAAGCTTTTGAAGAAAGAAAAACGAGGCGTAATTGCACAATTGTGCTCACTAGAAGTTCCAACATCAAAATCATCTATTTATCCAGATCTCCAAAAAGTCTTGGACAATCATTCCAAGGTGTTTGAAACTCCCAAAGGACTCCCACCTATTCGTGATCATGAGCATGATATTCATTTTATTTCAGGAAGTGTTCCTCCAAACATTAGGCCTTACAAATATCCTTATGTCCAAAAGAGTGAAATTGAACGTATGATTACAGAAATGTTAGAGGTTGGTATAATTCAACCTAGTCAAAGTTCTTTCTTTGCTCTAGTAGTATTGGTGCACAAGAAGGATGGATCATGGTGCATGTGTCCGGATTATAGGGAGCTCAATAAGCTCACTATTAAAGATAAATTTCTCATTCCTATGATTGATGAATTATTGGATGAATTGCATGGAGCAATTTATTTTACTAAGTTGGATCTTCGTTCAGGATATCGTCAAATTAGAATGAAGAAGGAAGATATTCCAAAAACAACATTTCAAACTCATGAGGGTCATTATGAATTTTTGGTCATGCCTTTTGGCGTTACCAATGCACCTTCTACATTTCAAGGGTTGATGAATTGCATTTTAAAACCCTTCCTTAGAAAATTTGTGCTAGTATTTTTTGATGATATACTAATCTACAACAGGTCTCAGATGGATCATGTTCAACATGTTGATCGGGTGCTCAAACTATTGGAGGAGAAACAATTATATGCAAAAACATCCAAATGTTTCTTTGGAGTACAAGAGGTGGAATATCTGGGTCATATTGTATCTCATGAGGGTATTAAGGTAAACCCTAATAAAATTAAAGCCATTAAGGAATGGAAAGTCCCCATAACCATAAAGCAGTTGCAAGGATTTCTCGGGTTAATGGGGTATTATCACAAGCTTGTTAAGAATTATGGGAGAATAGCTGCACCTTTAACAACATTATTGAAGAAATATGAATTTTCATGGACTCCTAAAGCAAATAAGGCCTTTGAACATCTTAAAGATGAAATGTGCCTAGCATCGGTCTTAGCTACGCCAAACTTCACAAAAACCTTTATTGTGGAATGTGATGCTTCGGGAAATGGAATTGGTGTTGTTTTGATGCAAGAAGGAAGACCCATTTCTTTTGAAAGTCGTCCAATCAAAGGAAATTATTTACATAAAGCTATTTATGAGAAGGAAATTTTGGAAATACTACATACACTAAAGAAATGGGGACCTTACCTAATAGGAAGACACTTCAAGGTAAAAAATGATCATGATAGTCTTAAACACTTTTTGGAAGAAAGACTATCTTCAGAAGAGCAGCAAAAATGGGTCACAAAGATGTTGGGTTATGACTTTGAAATCATCTATAAAAAATGGAAGCTAAATGTTGTCGCAGATGCACTCTCAAGAAAGGATGAAGAGGTGGAAGCATTGCTTTGTGGCATTTCTATTATCCAACCAGATTGGATAACTGAAGCGTGGAATGAATGGAAGAAGGACGAAGAAGTTTGGACACTCATTCAAAATTTGCAGCAAGATCCTAGTACATCTAATACATTTTGTTGGAAAAATGATTCCTTATGGTACAAAGATCGCTTATATATTTTTAAGAAGTCCCAACTAAAACAAAATATTATTTTGGAATTGCACACTTCTCCTTTAGGAGGACACTCAGGATTTTTAAAACTTACTACAGGGTGAAGAAATATTTTTTTTGGGATGGCCTTAAATTTGATATTCAAAATTTTGTGGTGGAATGTTTGGTTTTCCAGAAAAATAAAGTTGAGACAATTGAGACCTCGGGTCTTCTACAACCTTTATCCAATCCAAGTCAACGTTGGGAGGATATTTTATCACAAGTTTACCTAAGTCCGAAGGAAAGAGTGCCATCATGATAGTAGTTGATATACTTACCAAGTATGCACACTTTTGTGCATTATCTCATCCATTTAAAACAAGTACAGTTGCTACTACATTTATGGAAACAATTCAAAATCTACATGGAAACCCAATGTTTATTGTAAGTGACAGAGATCCCATTTTTACTGGAATTTTTTTGACAGAATTATTTTCTTGTTTGGGTACTCAACTAGCTCATAGTTCATCTTATCATCCTCAATCCGATGGTCAAACTGATATAGTGAATAAATGTTTGGAAGGATATCTTCATTTTTTTGTATTTGATAAGAAAACACAATGGGTCAAGTGGTTACCTCTCACTGAATGGTGGTATAACACTTCCTTCCATACTATAGAAAAAATGACCCCATTTATGGCACTTTATGGATATCATCCACCGTCCATCACATCATATTTAAGATAAAATACTAAGTTTCAAGAAGTGGAAGATCACATCAAGCATCAACAAGAAGTTCTCCAACTCTTAAAGGATAACCTAAATTTGGCACAAAATCAAATGAAACAACAGGCAGATCAACATTGCAGCAAGAGAAGTTTTGATGTAGGAGACTGGGTAGTTTCACAGCTACAACCATACAAACAATGTCCCACAAGCAAGCTAAGAAGGATAATAAATTATCGCCAAAGTACTATGGTCCTTACAAGGTGTTGCTAAATATTGGTACAATGGCATACAAATTGGAGCTTCCTGCTTCTTCACGAGTGCATCCAATTTTCCATGTTTCATGCTTAAAGAAGGTTATAGGTGACAAACTTCTAGTTCAAAAAATATTGCCAGAACTTGATGAGAAAGGAAAAATCATATTGGAACCTGAAGCAGTCACAGAAACAAGAGCTCGACAGCTACGAAATCGATCAATTTCAAAGTATCTCATAAAGTGGAACAACCTACCCACTGAAGATTCTATATGGGAGGATGAGAATTTTATACGGAAGCATCCAGAGCTACTCAAGCATTGAGGACAATGCTTTTTTGAAGGAGAGGGGAATGTTAGGTCCCTATATTACTAGTATAGTCTCTTATTGTTGTTATTATAACCCCCTTATTGTTATTTTTATACCCTTGTAACCCCAATATTTTTATTATTGTGCCCTTACATTATTATTGTTAGGTCGGCTAGGATTATATTGTGATCCCATGGACTTCTATATATAGAAGGAGGTTTTTTAATTTGTATCATCCAAGAGTTATTCATTTATGTAATGTATTAGAGGTTTCCCCCTCGAAGTGGCTGATTTTTAAGGCCTTGATCTCTATTTTCTTCTATTTTTGGAGCTCGTTTCATAACACTATCCCACGAATCTGACGGAGAAGAACTAATAAGTCCAGAAATGAGAATATATTCTGTTTTATTCACAACATTACTTTCATACCTGGGAGCCCTAACTTCTTTTGAGAATGATGTTCTTATTCACTATCTCTTGAAGAATCCCTTCTCCTTTCATATTTTTTTCGTGGTTGTACCTTTGATTGTCTCTTCTTATTTTATCATTGTAGTTTCTTCTGGTGTTGTATCGCGGCCTCTTTCTCTTATCGAGATAGTCACATGCATAGTGACCTTTCTTGTGGCAGTTGTAGCATTCAATATGGGCTAGTGACCTATCATTCCTTCCTTTCTAGCTTTGAAGAGGAGGTCTTCTTGAAGGGCCTCCTTTTGACCTTTTCCTTTTATTATGGGTGAGATATGCATCAGGCTCTCCTTCTTCATGCTTCTGAATCCTCCCTCTTGCTATCATTCTCAATTTTTCTCGAGTGAGATTTCCAATAATATCATCAAATGATGGAATATAATTGTTGTTACTGATATTAGTGATGAAATTTTCCCAAACAGAAGGAAGACCTCTAAGAGTCACGACAACTAACACTCGATCAGACACATTCTCTCCAACCCTCTACAATTTATCTCTAATATGAGAGATCCTCGTAATGTAATATTGAATAGTTTCATCTTTGTTCATCGTCACTTCCTTGAGTTGATCTCTCAAGGTGATGATCTCATTTATATTTTTGACTTCATACATGTCGAGATCTTGTCATAGATGTCTTTAGACTTTTTAAAATTCCCAACATATGCATGTAAACGATATTGTAAGCCATTAACTATGATTTTATTTGCTTTTGACTCACCTTTATTATATCTGTTCTTGACGGTGGAGGAGGCATATTTTGGAGGCTTAGGCATCCTTCCTTGAATGTATTCCAACACATTGTTGTTGTCAGCTATGATCTCCAATATGATTTTCCATGCAGTAAAGTTAGATGCATCACCCAGTTTATCATGCTCCTTGAAGGTAGAGGAAGATATCTTGACCTTGTCTTGTCGATCTGCTTTTTGATAATGAGGGCTTCACTGATTGTTTTCTCTTGGGCTTGTTCTTGACCTTAGCTCTAATACCATGTTAATTTTTCAATATTGTTCTATGTCGAATCAATTACTTTAGCCCAATTTACTTTTCATTAACAGTGAATCAAATATAAGTAGTGTAAATAACCATAAACAGTAACTGAAGATAGAACAATGCATGTAGTGAAAAAGAAGACAACAACACAACCATAAGAGACAACATATTGGTCCAAGACCAGGGAAAAACCCCACTGCGGGGGAAACCATTTCAAATATTATTATTCAATAAATCGTCATAAAAGATTTCAACATAGATTAAAATGAGCCCAATACATATATGTAGCGGAAAAATTAGATCAGATCTATAATATCAAAATCTTGGATATGATGTATCACCAAAACTAAGTGATCTCAGCTACCAAATCCTAATCTGAATCCAGGATGCTATCAAAGACTGTTGTGAAGTGACTATGGCTGAGTGACGGATGAATGAAGACACTGCACAAGCTACTGACTGTGATCAAGATCAGATCTGCCCATAAAATTATTCAATAGTGGCCTTAAAATTGTGAGCCCATGGTTATAGCAGCCTTGACAATGATCAGTCCAATCTAACTCAGAAACCCTATACATGCCCTAAATAAGGTCTGCTCGCAGTTATGCTAGCTTAGTCCCGACCTTGACATGGCCTGCCCACGGTTCTGGCTCATATTAGCCTCATGGACTACCCGTGGCTATGGCCTAGAACACTCAGATCAAATGCAAGCCTCTATCTGTGATCTCGATCCTTTGCATGAGCTTCTCTTGAAATACATGTGTGAGCCAATAACAAAAAATATGAACCGATAACAAAAGAGCATGAAGAAGATCTCATGAGCGAATGTGTGCAAATTATCTTGGGGTCACTTCTATTTATAACTTTGTGAGGGACCATTTGGGGCTTTGACTAAATCCACATGATTTTAGGTTGACCTATAAAATAATAAAATAATTCATAACTTAACTTCTTCTTAACCGATTGGGGCTATCTATGGTCAATTTTGGTCCTCTCGAAAAGAGGAATCTAATGAAATTATAATCTCATCCATATAAGTGGTCTAAAGTGAAATTTGAGTCTAGCTTAAAAAATTAACACTAATTGGGTAGGCTAACCCATTCTCTAGCAATCGTCATAGCCTTGAGCATACCTTTTTCCATATTAGAATATAGTAGGCGAAAAATAGCCCATTTGTAGCATCTTGTGACTAGTCCTCCTATCTAAAAAATTCCCTCCACAAGTTCCATCATGGCAGTCCTTAAGGATCTCATGAATTTCATCCTCCCTTACACATCTTCTAATATTCTGATAAAAACCAATGTGGAAAAGCTTTCCAACCATCCAGAAGTATTTGGCACTCTGTTATACAATCTTATTTTTTTCTCTAGGAGAAATATGATGAGGGATATTTCCTACAACAAGATAGTTAGCAATGTCTCTATATCATGGTGAACAAGTGGATACTCCAAACAGATACCCATCTGGAAAAGAATATTCAATAGTTAAATCATTAGTAACATGAGTTAACCTAAAAAGAGAGTTTGTAACAACGTTATATTTTCTAGATTTACCTATAATAGTAATATAAAATTATTGGATTAAGAAAAACCACCTAGTAACCCTAGCATTTGTAATAGTTTTGTTCATTAAAAATATAATGGAAGAATGATTTGTATGAAAAAAAGTTTGATAACCAATGATGTTGAGCCTAAATTTATCAATAGCATGAACAAAAACAAGTAATTATTTTTCTTTAATCATATAATTTACCTCTGCGAGAGCCAAATTATTGTTGATGTAATATAAGTGATAAATCTTATTTTATTCATGTTGACGAAGCACAACCCCAATGGATGTATAAAAAGAATTAGTAGATATGTGGAATGGTAGATTCCAGTTTGGTCCTCTCAAAACAAGAGTTGTTGTTACACGTCTCTTCAACTCTACGAAATCATTGTTACACTTATCAATCCTCTCAAACTCATCTTTTGTTAACAGGGAAAATAATGGTAATACAATTTTAACAATATTTTCTATAAATCATCTATAATAGGCTTCCTTCCCCAAAACTCTACGTACCTCTTTTTGTGTTTAGGGGTGGGAAATTTTAAAATTACCTCTACCTTTTCCAGATCCACTTGAATACCTGTATCACGAAGATAATTTCCTAGAAAAATACCCTCAGTCATCATCATATGGCATTTTTCAGTGTTGAGACAGAGGTGTGTTTGAATGCAACACTCAAGTACTTTTTAAATTCCATTCAGGTATTCATCAAACCCTTCCATTAATTAAATGTGATGGGTACATAAGGTGTAAGTATACCCTTCATGTATTTATAATCCCATGCAAAAGCTTCCTTATTTTTTTTAGTAACAACACTAGTTTCTCTCTCTACTGAGTAGATCAGTTAGGGTTAATTTTAAGGGTTTTTCCAGGCTCAAATTCTACTGCTATACTTTTAAGATAAGAGGTAGTAGGTATATCATGTTTAATAGGTTCATCATAAATTTCTTCCACGTTGGATTATCTATTTCAACATTTAACAACCGATATGTACAAGGTGTAATAGTAGAAGGGCCAATAATAAAATTACTAATAATATCATCTTTAGTTTCACTTTTAAACTGTAAATATTTACTTATAGTGAGTATTGGTCGAGCATCAATTTCTTCTAACTCAAATTCTAATTCTAAAGGATTTTCGGATCTAAAACTTGGCTTGGAAGGAGGATAAAGGACAAGGTTCTTGGTAGTATGCCCATATGATATAGTCATATATTCAGACCTACATCCAATATAAGCATCACTAGTTTCCAACCATGGTCTTCCTAAAATCAAGGGGTTCCCACCCAAACATATTTTGAGCTAAAGAACCATGAAATTTGATGATTATTGCCAAGAATAAATCGAAATGATAACATCTTCTAATATCCCTTTAGTTTAGATTTTAGACCTATCTGCTTTCGAAGCGTGTGTACACTATATATCCGAGAAATATACTGGATTGGCTGTCTGCAGATGAAATAGCCTCACCAATATTAAGTTTAGGTATGATTTTGATTATTATTTTATTTAGCTAATGATGGTGTATTGCAGGAAATAAAAGGCCAATAGATGAAGAGAAGAAAAATTGAGTACAGTTCATATGACTCCCCGTACAAGTCGAAAGAGACATTGGTGGGATGGGAGAGATGAATTGAGCTATAGGGAGAGGGAGCCACTCCTGATATAGAATATAAATTGATAAGATTGAAGGAAAATATCATAATTTTCAAGGAAGATAATGAGAGATTGATTGAAGCAGAGGAACGGATTGCAAAATCTCAAGAGAAGAAAGTCAAGGTTAATGCAATCTTCCTCTACAGTATTTCATATTTGCAAAAGTAGAGGTAGTTGTGACTCAATCATGGAGACAGACGGGAAGGAAATACTAATGTTTTAGATGGAAGCAGGTCCTATAGAAGGGACATGTTGGATAGGGATGATATAGTGAAGAGTGGAAAACTCATGGATACACTTGAGAGGAGGTATAGTAACTCGCTAATTTTATTCTATATTTGCTTCTAGGAGACATCATCACTAGGAGCTGTTAGAGGGGTTACTCTATATACGAATTCAAGAAAGCCAAGCCTCCTAATTTTAATGGTGAGTTGACTAAGTTAGAAGATGTAGAAGCATGGATGATTTGGATGAGGAAATTCTTCAGACTCCATTATTACTCGAAGAACATGAAAGCCAATATATATAACTTTAGTATCAAGGGAAAATCATATATATAGTGGGAATATGTTAAGAATTTCATGGGTATAAAAGAAGAGGAGATGACTTGGGAATAATTTTAAGGACTCTTCAGGAATAAGTACATGTCTAAGAGATATTATGATGGAAAGGCCAAGGATTTCTATGAGATATAGATGGGTTCCATGACAAATGATGAGTATACAACCATATTTATAGATTTTTTGAGATATGTGACCTATCTCAAAGAGGATAAACAAAGATCCAAAGGTTCATCAGTGGATTTTCATTGTCATTCAAATATGAGATTGATTTTTATGAGCCTTAATCTTTAGAGGAAGTCTTCAAGAAGTTGAAGCATTGTTATGAACAATCAAAGCACAAGTCTAAGTTCAAACGTGACTAGAAGGGTAATGAGAAGATTAAAGTAAAATGGCCTAATAAGAGAGGAAGATCTCAGGATGCAGGTGGCAAGGAAAATGTGGGTCTACATAAGAATTTCAACACAATTGAGAAAGGAAATGGGTAACAACTTGGAGAGTAGGAGAATAAAGGCAATGGTGGAAAACCAAAACCATTGAAGTGTTAGACTTGTGGTGGAGACCATCACAAGATGAATTTTCCATCATATCAAGGTGGCAGGCCTTAGATCTACAGTGCTCAAGAGGCATAGATAGTTGGGGATGTAGGCTAGAGAAATCCCTGGATCTATGTAATTGTGGATAACAGGAGGGAAGATCATCAAGCATCCATTATCGATATGAGAGGTAAGCTTTGTGATCAAGTTGTTTCTATTTTTATTTACCCTCGATCAAATTATAGATATATTAGTCCTGACTTGGTGGATAAATGTTGGTTGAATAAGGAATTTCATGTATAATCTTGGTTGGTGCATTTGGCTACAGGGACCAAGAGAATATTTAATCATTGGGTGAAGTCTTGTGCATTTGAGCTTAACGGAATTCCTACAAAAAAACACGTAAGTGTGCTTCCTTTGGGTTCATATAACATGCTTTTGGGAATGGATTGACTATTTATTCACAGGACTAAGGTATATTTCTATGATAAGGCCATTGTGTGCCTCATTGATGATGAAGAAAAAGAGCCTTGTAGGGAAAGAAGAATTCTACCTTAATGAGGATGGTTAAAACTATGCAAGCTAAGAACAATCGCAAGAAAGTGTGTGTATTGTTTGTAGTTCATATTTCCAATGAAAAAGGGAAGGAGGACAAGGATGATGAAGTTTTGAGGAGGTATATTTTCTTGCAGTAGTTTCAGGATGTGTTTCCTGCAGATATTCCAAATTTTCCTTCTCATAGAGAGGTGAATTTCTCTATTTCTTTGATGTCAGGAGCAACACCACCATCTAAGACGCCTTACAAGAGCAACATGTATGAGTTGGTAGAAATGAATGTGTATCTTAAAGAGATGCTCGATAAGGGATACATAAGGCTAAGTGATCGGGAGAAGAGGCCCCAGTCAATCCATGGAAAAAGCTAAATTTTATTTGCTCAAAATTGGTTGGAACCAAGATGGTTGCATAGGTCTCGTCTTCCTGATTCCGGTGCCACAAACGGTTCGAAAAACGGACACCGTATGAAGAATTTATTGCACTTTTAGTGGAGTGGGTCCGGCGGAGCACGGAGGGGCTAGCCCTCCTCCCATGGAACCTCATCATATGACCAGTGTGGGAGCTTAATGTTAAGAGCGCTTAAAGAGCCTAATCTCAAGTTTAATATTTAATTAAGCTTCATTTAAGTGGAGTTTAATATGGCAGAGATTTTGGAGGCGCTCCCAAATTTAGGTGGACTTCCACTTTTAGTGGAGTTAACTGGCAGTTGCCCCACATTTAGTGGAGGAAATTGGGGCAAAGTTGTTTTGGTCATAACTTTCTCATTACTCAACCTTTTGGAACGAAATTTTTTTTGATTTCATATTTTCTCAGCCTTTTTGACTCAATGGCACATTTTTCAAAGCCATTGGAGCTCATTTTCAGCCTGTTTAGCTTCGGAGAAGCTTTTTGAGCCAAGAGGGCCATTTTGGGTTTTGAGTTTGGTTGAGTTGTGGTTATCAGTTTGAGGTGAACCAAAGCTCTATTTTAGATAATTTCGACCTTCTGAAGCCATTGGAGGAGGTTTCAGAGGCATTTGAGGACTTCTACAGCCTGAAAAGTTGCAGAGAAGTTCAAAGCACCAGTAGGACATTGATGACGAAATCATTGTTTATGGTAATATTTCACTATTTAGTGAATTTGAAAAGGCATTCTTAGCTTTTTCCTGCATTCTAAATCAGTTTATATATTCAAATTTTTCTATTGAGACACTTATAATCTTTTATTTCATTTGAGAGCTTTTAATACAAGAGGACAAGCCCATTTTGGGAGGCTTGATCCAGGAGATGTAGCCCAAGAGTTGGGGTGAACTCCTATATCATATTGCTATTGTGTTTTGATATTATATTTCTGAATATGTTGCTGATATACATGTTAAGTTTTAGCAAAAACAAATAAACTTAAAACACATAAACAGTGAAAAGACATACACCATTTGCAAGCTAAATTTCCGCATAACGTCAAGTTTAAACCAAGATCATTTTAATTAAATCTGAGTGTTTACTTCTATTATTTCTTTAGGCAGAGTCTGTAAGAGGGCCAGGTAGCCTCTGGATTCATCCTTTCTTTGAAAGGTGACATATCCAGTAAATGCCCCTACAGTCTATCTCTGTATTAGAAATATGAAGTTCTCACATTTTCAGATTTAAACTTGAGTATTTTTGCACTCATTTACATAATTGAAAATGGATACCTTGCACCCTTTTCAAGTACCTTCCATTTTCAGATCAGATGGTATCAGAGCTCAGGTTGAGCATTTTTTATTGTGCAAAAGGTGTTAAAACAGTCAATCTCACTGTTTTATGGCTGCTTGAATGAGAAGGGGTCTTTACTGACATTTGGTTAAAAGCTTGTCGTTTGATTGAAAGCTTTGAGGACTTTTCTTTGGAAGTTCCTTTTGGTTGTTTTGACCATTTACATAATGTCAACTTCTTCTACAAGTGAATTTTCCTTCACGATATTCTTCAATGATGACATGAAGAATGAGTTCTTTAAGGTGAAGGACATGGTGCAGATTCTCCTTGAGGATCAAAGGGAAAGTGTTCAACTTCGTGCACAATTGCTAGCTATGCAGGAAGAGAAAGAAGCCATTCTTCAAAAACTGCATGATATGGAGTTGCAGCTTCTTCAAGCTCAAGAAGCTTTGTCCAAGAAAATACCTCATCTTCAAGATGTAAATCATGAGGTAAATCAGTCTGATTTGTCTTCAGTTTCCTCTATTGAAAAGTGTGTTGGTTCTTTTGAACGGCATACAAGAGGTATTGGGTCCAAATTGATGTTGAAGATGGGCTATCAAGAAGGAAAAGGTTTGGGCAAGCATGCACAAGGCATTGTTGAGCCTATTTGTGTTGTGGAGCGTCCCAAGAATATTGGTCTTGGCTATGAGCAGCTTAATGGCGAAGCTTTGAGCACATGCAATCAAGAATGTGATGCAAATTTTAAGAGAACATTTCTCCCAAGTTCTCAATTACATCAATGTCATGATGGCAATCTTCCTTACCATTGTTTGAAGCCTTTGTTGCAGCAAGAAGATGGTAGACATGCAGCTTATGGCAAGCATGCAAAGTAGCATAAGAGGATTTCTTGTACATTTTGTGGTCGATTTAACCATCATGTTTCGAGATGCTGGATGAGGAAGAAGGCACACAAGAAGCAGATGAAGCAAAGACTACCTTCAAAGAATGTGCATATGATTTGCACATTTTGCCAAAAGAAGGGATATGTTGTCTCTCAATGTTGGACTTTGCATCCAACAAATCTTCCAAAGCATATGCAGCTAAGGGACAATCAGTTTGGTGCAAGTGGATCTATGGAGTCCATTATCGATGTTGAAATGGAAGATTCACATGAAGGTGTATCGCCTTCGCAACAGACGCCATGGAGTTGGCTTGGAAAGAAGTGGATTAACTTCTTATTGCAGTAATTCATCTTCATTTTGTACATGCAAATTTCAGTTTGGTATGCATGTATTTCAGTTGAAAAGTTGATGCAAGATTGCATGTATAAGAAGTTTCAGTTGAAGAAATTTCTTTGTTGTTGCAAAATTTCGCCATGGAGGTGTAAAAGATGAGTATGATACTCACTTATGTTGCAGCAATGTCTTTTGGTTCAGCTCTTGATCACCCACATGTTTTTGGGATGATGTACTTGTTGGTATTTGAAAAAGAAGAGTTGAAGTTGCACATGTACATAGAGGTTGTATGTGTAATTAGCGAACTGTATATAGTTCATTGTACATGATACATACACATGTGTTTGTCAAGATGTATCTTGTTGTTTATCGACTTGTGTTGATTGTGTCATACATGTTTATCGACTTGTGTCAGTTGTGTGCACACTTGTTATAGATTTTGTGTGTCAATTGTATAGCACATTTCATTGTCAACTTGTTGTTGATGTCGTATGTTGCACAAGATGCTTTTGGTGTCATTCGGTGCAAAGAACGAAGTGTCAGTGCAAAGCAATGTAAGATTCCATGAGTTGGAAAGGCATGCAAGCAAAGAGGGCACAAATTTCAGCAAGTGTCATTGCTGGTTTCATTCTGGCAGATTGGTATGGCGAGAAAACTTGGTCAAGATTTGGCACAAGTACATGGCTCATTCAGCAAAATTCGCCATGTGAACAGTTGGCAATTCAGGAAAATTTTTGAAGGCTGAAGAGAAGAGGATTTTGTTATTCTCTCATTTTCTGTACTACAGTTCAGTTTTAGAATTTTAGTGAGCTTTTTGGGTCCAAAAGCCTCTCATTTGGGAGGTGTGATCAGGAGCTCAAGTCCAAGCCATGGAAAAAGGCTAAAAAATGAAAGTGTTAAAAATTGGTTGAAACCAATATGGTTGCATAGGTCTCATATTCCTTATTTTGGTGCCGCAAACGGTTCGAAAAACGGACACCGTATGAAGAAGTTATTGCACTTTTAGTGGAGTGGGTCCAGCGGAGCACGGAGGGGCCAACTCTCCTCCCATGGAACCTCATCATATGACCAGTGTGGGAGCTTAATGTTAAGAGCGCTTAAGGAGCCTAATATCAAGTTTAATATTTAATTAAGCTTCAGTTAAGTGGAGTTTAATATGGCGGAGATTCTGGAGGCGCTCCCAAATTTAGGTGGACTTCCACTTTTAGTGGAGTTAACTGGCAGTTGCCCCACATTTAGTGGAGGAAATTGGGGCAAAGTTGTTTTGGTCATAAATTTCTCATTACTCAACCTTTTGGAACGAAATTTTTTTTGATTTCGTATTTTCTCAGCCTTTTGGACTCAATGGCATAGGTTTTAGAGCCATTGGAGCTCAGTTTCAGCCTATTTAGCTTCGGAGAAGCTTTTTGAGCCACTAGGGCCATTTTGGGTTTTGAGTTTGGTTGAGTTGTGGTTATCAGTTTGAGGTGAACCAAAGCTCTATTTCAGATAATTTCGACCTTCTGAAGCCATTGGAAGAGGTTTCAGAGGCATTTTAGGACTTCTACAGCCTGAAAAGTTGCAGAGAAGTTCAAAGCACCAGCAGGACATTGATGAAGAAATCACTGTTTATGGTAATCTTTCACTGTTTAGTGAATTTGAAAAGGCATTCTTAGCTTTTTCCTGCCTTCTGAATTAGTTTATATATTCAGATTTTTCTATTGAGACACTTATAATCTTGTATTGCATTTGAGAGCTTTTAATACAAGAGGACAAGCCCATTTTGGGAGGCTTGATCCAGGAGATGTAGCCCAAGAGTTGGGGTGAAATCCTATATCATATTGCTGTTGTGTTTTGATATTATATTGCTGAATATGTTGCTGATATACATGTTAAGTTTCAGCAAAAACAAATAAACTTAAAACACATAAACAATGAAAAGACATACACCATTTGCAAGCTAAATTTCCGCATAACGTCAAGTTTAAACCAAGATCATTTTAATTAAATCTGAGTGTTTACTTCTATTATTTCTTTAGGCAGAGTCTGTAAGAGGGCTAGGTAGCCTCTGGATTCATCATTTCTTTGAAAGGTGACATATCCAGTAAATGCCCCTACAATCTATCTCTGTATTAGAAATATGAAGTTCTCACATTTTCAGATTTAAACTTAGAGTATTTTTGCACTCATTTACATAATCGAAAATGGATACCTTGCACCCTTTTCAAGTACCTTCCATTTTCAGATCAATGTATGTACCCTTGGGGGTGCACCATTGTTATTTAAAGAAAGAAAATACTCTCAGATTATGCATTGATTACATGTAGATGAACAAGGTCACTATCAAGAACAAGTACCCATAGCCTCAAATTTATTATTATTTTGATCAACTAAAGGGAGTTGTAGTATTTTCAAATATTGATCTAGGATCACGATATCATTAGTTGCACATCAAAGAATAATAGATCCACAAGACTTCATTTCATACAATATGTGGGCACTATGAGTTCATGTTGGTTCCTTTTGGTCTTACCAATTATCCTGCCACCTTCATGTGTTTGATGAACAATTTTTTGTTCCCTTACTTAGAAATTTTTGTGATATTATTTGTGGATGATATATTAGTATTCAAAGAATGAGGAGGAGCATGCAAAGAACCTGGTTGCGGTATTGATATTGTTGAGAGAAATAAGTTGTATGCCAAGATTAGCAAGTGTATCTTAGTTTAGTCTCAGATTCATTACTTGGGGTATGTTGTTTCCAATGTGGGGATAGCATTGGATCTGAAAAAGATTAACGTTATGATGGAATGGTCGACTTTGAAGAATGTGGATGAGGTCAGATCATTCATGGGACTAGCAAGTTATTATAGGAGGTTAATGAGGAACTTCTCTAAGATTGCCTACCTTATCACATCTTTACAAAGGAAAGGGAATACGTTCAAATGGATTGCTAAGTGTGCAACTAGTTTTGATCAATTGAATCAGTTACTTACCAATGCTCTAGTTTTGAAGATTGTAGATCCTAATAAGGAGTTTTTGGTTTGTACACATGCTTGCAAGGAAGGACTTGGTGGAGTCCTGATGCAATAACGACATTTGGTTTGCTATAAATCATGGAAGTTGAATGAGCATCAACAGAAATATGCAACTCATCATCTTGAGTTGGAAACTATCATTCATGCATTGAATATGTGGAGATATTATCTCCTCGGCAGGATGTTCGTTTTGATAAGTGATCATAGTGGACTGAGGTATTTGTTTAACCAACCCAATCTGAATGCTAGTTAAGCTAGATGGTTGGACACTCTTAGTGAGTTTGATTTTAAGATTAGGTAAATCATATAAAAATAGAATTGAGTAGTGGATGCTCTCAGTAGGAGAGTGCAAGTGAATAATATTTCAACTTTGAGATATTCTAGGACATATTTACAGGTTTGTATCTTACAAGCAGGACAACATGATGCGAAGTAAAAACAACTGAAGAAGAGATTGTAGTAGCAAGGTGAAGGTGACAGGGATGAGGAGTACCACCTCATGACAAATGGCTTGGTTAGATTTAGGAGCAAGACTATGTGCCTGAAAATGGTGAATTGAAGAAGCTTATCGTGAGGGATTTTCATGTCAATAAGTTCAACTATTGGCCACATTTGAAGAAAGAGGTGGTTGAGTTTGTTGTAAGGTGCTTGGAATGATATCAGGTAAAAACTGAATGCAAGAAACCAGTTTGTTTGTTGTAGCCTATTCTGATTATGAAATGGAAATGGGAAGTCATTTCCATGGATTTTACTGCAAGTTTTCCTAGGACATTAAGGCAGCATGGTTGTGGTTGATAGGCTAAACAAGGTAGCTCACTTCATTGTAGTGAAGTCTACTAATATCTCTAGTGAAGTGGCTTAGGTATTAATTAAGTAGATAGTGAGGTTGCATGGAGTTCACAAGAGGATTATATCAGATAGGGATTCCAATATCACTTCCAGGTTTTCGAAGGAGTTTTTGCAAGCTTATGTAACACCCTCCTCCCACATCTACCCAAGTAACTGGCCAACCGAGGTAAACATGTGACAAAGAGTTACTATGATATGCTTCAAATACCTATGTATCAGTTGACGAAGTGGAACCAACAAAACATAGAAAACTTGACCTTCTACACCTACAAAAAAACCCCCAGGAGCCATCCCTCCCATCCAGGTGACCAGCCCCTAAGACAAACTGACATTTTCCACTATTAAAGCCTCAATCGCTCCCTTAACATGGGCATGCATGTGACTAGGACCCTCCAGTCGCTCCCACAGCAAGGAATTCATGAGACTGGGACCCTTCAGTTGCTACCACTGCAAGGCATGCATGTGACTCGAGACTTATTTGGGTCGTTTTGTGCTAGCAAATCCATATGTTGTGCAGCTTTTTGAGGGCCAGGACTTAGGCCATTGCCTATAAATCCATGAAATTTTTAGAAATGAAAATTAAAATCGGAACAATGATACAAATGTAAATACTTGAACAAGGAATTGACTAGACCCCTACTAGCCATGATAGACATTTCATCAAAAATGTTACAAATATGCTTTCTACAGGTTTAAACAACATATCTGAGCAAATGGGTCTCACACTTATTTGAGATTTATTAAGAAGCAATGATGCCTCATCAAAATAAATGCCTTACCATCTATTAAGCCATACATTCATTGTACATTCAATGTTTCACCAAAACATGATGACAGCCATATATTGTCACTGTCATAAAACTTAGCCATAACCAACGTATAACCAACATAAATATCAAGGATAGAAAAACCATAAAAACCACATATAAGAAAGTATATTTACCCATAAAATACCAAGGATAAAGAGATCTTATTGATGATTGCATAGGCTGAACATGTCTGGGACTTCCATGAACCACCTGACCATAGACTAGGTTGAACCAAATATTTCTTTCAGCTAGTCACCCCCGTGCCATATTCCAAGCATGAATGTGGGATCTCCTTAAAAACATCAATAAAAAAATAGGGCTTACAAAGGCCAAACCATATCAACCCTCACTCAGTGATTCCACCTCCTGGTCAAACATCACTAAACATCACCAGATTGGTCTCTACCAAATCTATCTAGAGCTCTAGAGAATTTGTTCCAAATAGGGATTCCAGGACTAGTAGCTCAACCCATAACTGTCGTCAGGATTCAAGATAATTTTTCCAACTAGGGCTTCCAGGACTAGTAACGCAACCCACCAAGGGCTTTCAGAGTGTTTTTACAACCAATACTTCCAGGACTAGTAACTCAACCTGTGTTGTTACATGGCTTCTGGAATGTTTGTACAACCAAGGCTTCCAGGAACTGGCAACTCAACCCACAACCAAAGGCACAAGAAAACCAACCAGAAAAAAAGGTAAAACCCACAACACCATGGATATCCAAGAAATTTCAAGGCTAGAAAAAATCATTATCAATCTAATAAATCCTCCATGGAAATGACAGATCATAAACAAATAACCACATGCATATGTCGTGCATGCCAAAACTAGTGATAAAATCATACATGCAACTTGGTACCTACAAGAAAAACCAATTGTAGTTATTGATCCCAATGTCATCTTACACTTTTCTTCTCTTCATTTTCCTTCTTTCTCCAAATCCCAAGTACATCACACTCCTCCAAGGGTGATCCAAGGAAAATTTAAGTTTCTAAGAGTATGAGAGAGAGAGAGAATAGAATGAGATCTCGAAAACTAAACTGACAAAAAGTCTATGCACTAATCCTCAGAATAATTTTTATTAACCAAGCCTCTAATTTCTTCAAATTTTCATTATTTTTCTACATTTTCCTCCTCACATGAAACATGTGACCTTTCACTTCCCTTTTCTCCTAATTTCCATTATTTTCATGAATAAATGCCAATAAATGCCACTTTAACTTTCCAAAGCCTTAGCCATTTCCTTTTCCAATTTCCATAGCCATAATAAACCATATGAACACCCACACTAGGATTTTGTTCCAAACATTCATATTGGAATACGTGTCCCATGACCAAGGTCTTATTTTACCTTTATTAACTTTTACATGGATTTTTGACCAGGGTTGTTACAGAACCATCCCCCTTGGGGGAACACCATCCTTGGTGTTCAATGACACCTACAACCAACAAGATTGATAAAATAAATACATGTTGTTCACATAGCTTTATAACTTAGCTCATTGTAGTATTTACAATGATCAACTTGCTGAGAAGAAAACCAACATGAAAACATTACACATGAAAACCATAATGATATGACACCATACCACTTATTGGAGCTTTATAACAAAACTCATGGTGGTATTTGCATCCATATACATATGTACATATAACAAAACATCATACCAAGCATATACCAAAGACATATATCAAGGAAATTCACTCAAACTGCAAATAGAGAAGGATAGATAGCCCACATATGATCAGGCCCAAAGTGCTTCCACTACACTATAAACGTAATATCCCAAAATGGGGATGCAAAAATACATGAACACAAACTGGAGTAGCATTGAGAAATTAACTCATAAAATGTGTGTAGAACACATAGGCATCATATTATTGTTGTAGCAGCAAAACTATGTCCCACTAGATTATCCCAAAGTGGGGAAATGCAGCTATATGGACCATAAAAACGTTAATTTCAGAAAATTACACTATAACTGGGGAAAATACTAATCTTCCAAAGGAATGGAGGCTCCCTCCTTTGAAAAACAAGCTATGGAAGTGGTGTTGTGAACCCCCACTGCAACACCCTGCAATACAATGTTATACTACTGCAGAAATAACACTGTAGCTGAAGGAGGATGCTTGGCCTCAAGCCTGGATGTGGAGAAATTCAGTACAGGCTCCTTCAAGAGGCCTCTCAAGAAAGGAGAAGGAATTCCTGAATATGAATGCCTTGTGCTAAGCAACACAACAATCTCAACTAAACAGTTGGAGAAAGCAGAATAGTCATGCAGACCAAAATCCAATATTCAATCATATCCTCCTATGGTTTCCTTGCCCTCCTTTTAAACAAGTATGAGCCTTCTTTCCTTGGGCCCCACTCCTTAAGGTTTCCTCCACTAAGTAATCTTCCTCCTACTTGCACTGCGCTATCTCTATGGATGATCTCCTCCTCTCGTACCAGCATTGTTGACTTGGTCAAACTTGACCTTGTCCACATGCATTTGTCCCTGTTCACACATGAGAGTGTAAAATATAGCTAGAAATATGATCCCTTTTGACATTATGAGGGATTTTATTATTATTTCTAAAATTTATGGGCCTCCTTACCCATTTATTCATCTCCTAAGTGTAAACAACAAAAATCAATATTCCAATTAGCTGTATGCTAATTTTGGAATATTACAGTCCTCCCCTCCCAAATTTTGCTTGTCCTCAAGCAACTGCAATGACAGAACTGAAAATTATCCTTCCCTCCTCTTGTAGCATCCTCTTATGGTGAGCTCCTCCAAGGAATATGATGTTGTCTCATCAATGAATCTCCATAGTGCCCCTCCCAAGCATGCAAGCTACCCTTTGGTGAGCATCCCAAATAGCCATCATCATGAAAAGGTGAAATACCCAAGGAGTCAACTAGGTGCCGTCTAGAGGTCCTATGAAGGCATGGAGTTTGAAATGCATTGGGAACTATCAATCCCATGTGAAACCTCCATCCCGAAGCTATCATAAATACTAAATGAGTCACCCTCCAACATGGTAACTCGTGCCAATCATCCTCCACCTTTGGCTCCTGCAATGTAGGTGGGCTGAATAACTGAACATGGTAGACAAAGTAGCCTACCCCACGCTGTTCCTCTCTCCACCTATGATAAGTGTAGAGTAGATGTTGATCATGAGCTGCAATAATTTTTCCCTCAAGTGGCAAGAAGAAGACTAGATCTCCAAAGATCCTCTCTCCCATGTCATGAATCATGTTGGCCCAAACCATCCAATACAAAATGAATGGAACATCATCACCAAATGGCATCAAAATCATAAAAATGCTGAATTTTATGTGTAATTTTGGATGATATCAATGGTTTATCAAGTGGATATAGCACAGTCTTCCCAACTAGTGCTTTAGAACATCATGTGGCAAGTTGTCCTCTAACAAGTTACTAGTTGTGCATGTTTGCTCATCTACCATGTGGTAGTAAGAAAAAATATATATCAGCTGAGTATAATAATAAAAACATACTTCCCCAAAGCCATGTAGAGAAGGGTTATCATCATAAGTGTTGGTCCTAGAAGGATCATGAAACCAAAAAATAATCTTGCCCCCTTGTGGAGCAATGCACCGTACATAGATGGTGAGATAGTGCAAATACTTAATGAAATGAACAATAAGTACAACAATGCAATTCTTACCATGCATAATGAGTAAGCTGAAGGTGAGGTCCATGGATGAGTCCTCCCATGAGAATATTCTCATAGAAATCTACAACATGAAAGGATGCATACTCCCCTTGGAACACTCTATCAATAGAAACATACTCCCAAGTGACAACATTGTTGGCCTTAGTGATAAGGCCCTTATCACTCCATGACTTCCTTCCTTGACATTCCACATGCCAAAGTCATCCACCATCATGCTGCTATGTGGGGAAATATTATTCCTATGTGGAAGCCCCTCATTTTCCTTCAACGCTGAAGGGTAGCCTCTTTGCACCTTGAATGTGCCATCTCTTTTTCTGGAAATATCATGATGAGTATGGGAAACATTCTGCCCATACTTTCTCAAGAGAAGCCACAACAATAATGATTCTTGTTGCCTCCTCACACCTCCATCATACAAATCATGAGGTGAAAATATGTTGATTGACATGAAGGATATCATATCAACATAATGCACCCAAAATATTTACTGCCATATGATGTAAGTGTCCTGCCAAGTTTCTTCCACCCACACACCCTTAGAAAAAGGATATGTCATATGATGGCCAAACTCTTTCAAGAGTAGCCAACACAGCTTTTCCTCTTGTTGCCTTATGTCATATATTTGCAAGGGGCTTTCCCACCTCTTGCTCTCCACCATCATCCACTCAACCCAAGGTGAGTGTTTGCCATCCTGCTCAACATTTGCCTCCTCCGGATGAGAAATATCATCATAGTAATGGAAGAAAATATATATCCCCTCAACCATCTATCTTTTATTTGCTACACATGTGGAGGGGTCATTGGAATGTCCCACTAATGGATGGGTTCCCAACTCATCATTTCTACTCAAGGACAATGTTACTAATCTCCATGATGCTACATCTATTTTTTCTAAATCATGCTCACTATTGAGTACACAGTTCTGCATTGCATTCTAGAGAAAAATGCTCATTCCATCCTTCAGAAATATATACTCCAACCCCAAGAGTTGTGTACAGCTCAAAAATGAGTAAGTAGGATGAGTGTTTAACCTTTCCTTGAGTTCATCAAGGCTCCTCAGCGCAGTGAGAGTGTGCTGCTCTAAATCAATATTTTATGTTGTCCATGGGACATTCAATGGTATGCAACTCTCCATAAGATTTGTTGAAACAAGAGGAAATGGAAACCTAAGCATACCTTGTTGAGACTTGGGATCATATTTTAGGGCTGCAAGAGTTCCATCCTCCAATGATGGTACAAAAAAAAAAACTTCTCGTGCTGTTAGTCGCTTCTCCACCCAGACAAGCAGGCTAAGCCTCCTCAAGTGGTGGTGAGGGGATCCTCCTTCTCTCGATTTCTCTTTACCAAATATCTTGATCACTCCTTGAGTGAAATCAGTAAAGTAGATACTCTTGCATGGCTCACATGGTCGAACCACCAAGTGCTTACGTTACCTCCACAGGGCAAAGACTAAGATTTCAATAGCCTCTTTTTCTACCATCGGATGTAGCAGGAAGAATCCTCTAGCTTCATCACCCAAGCCTTTGTTGTACATGTGGATGATCCATCGAAAGTAGACAATAGAAATCTATTTCCTTTCATATTGCCTTTCATGATTCTACCGTTATAGGGCTCTCCTTTTCTTCTTCCGTATGGATAACCGAGGGTAGATTGTAGTCTCCTTGAAATCTCTAAGTTGAGATTTGTATGCCGCAAGGCACCTTCTTAGGATCTTATGTTGCGGTTTCCTTCATGCCTCTTGTCTTCACCTCTTTTTGAGAATAGGAAGCACATGGCCCTTCCTCTTCTTGGAAATCCTCTCAGGAGTTTCATTGCATCTCTTTCTCCTTCATCTTCTTAACCTCCTCGAGAGGTTCTTTCTCGGGATCTCGAAAGTGAGGAGGCAAAGCTCATTCTCTATCATTCCGATCTTCTTCTCTTTGTCTTCTTATTCTTTTATAAAATAAAGGTTGGAACTCACAGCCGAGCCAAGATTATGCCCGCATACCACCGTAATATCCCAAAATGGGGATGCAAAAATACATGAACACAAACTGGAGTAGCATTGAGAAATTAACTCATAAAATGTGTGTAGAACACATAGGCATCATATTATTGTTGTAGCAGCAAAACTATGTCCCACTAGATTATCCCAAAGTGGGGAAATGCAGCTATATGGACCATAAAAACGTTAATTTCAGAAAATTACACTATAACTGGGGAAAATACTAATCTTCCAAAGGAATGGAGGCTCCCTCCTTTGAAAAACAAGCTATGGAAGTGGTGTTGTGAACCCCCACTGCAACACCCTGCAATACAATGTTATACTACTGCAGAAATAACACTGTAGCTGAAGGAGGATGCTTGGCCTCAAGCCTGGATGTGGAGAAATTCAGTACAGGCTCCTTCAAGAGGCCTCTCAAGAAAGGAGAAGGAATTCCTGAATATGAATGCCTTGTGCTAAGCAACACAACAATCTCAACTAAACAGTTGGAGAAAGCAGAATAGTCATGCAGACCAAAATCCAATATTCAATCATATCCTCCTATGGTTTCCTTGCCCTCCTTTTAAACAAGTATGAGCCTTCTTTCCTTGGGCCCCACTCCTTAAGGTTTCCTCCACTAAGTAATCTTCCTCCTACTTGCACTGCGCTATCTCTATGGATGATCTCCTCCTCTCGTACCAGCATTGTTGACTTGGTCAAACTTGACCTTGTCCACATGCATTTGTCCCTGTTCACACATGAGAGTGTAAAATATAGCTAGAAATATGATCCCTTTTGACATTATGAGGGATTTTATTATTATTTCTAAAATTTATGGGCCTCCTTACCCATTTATTCATCTCCTAAGTGTAAACAACAAAAATCAATATTCCAATTAGCTGTATGCTAATTTTGGAATATTACAATAACCTACTCGATTGATCGGTTTAAGAGCATGAGCATATTTCTCGCCAATAAAAAAATATGTTCTGGATGGAATTATTTGTCTGGATCTACCTAAAATACGGACCAGTCAATCACATGATCAACATATTTAACATAGTTTTTAAGAAATGACACATGGAAAAAATCATGGACTTTCATTGTCGAAGGTAGTGCAAGTCAATAAGCTACTAGTCCAATCCTTTCAAGAATCTTGAATGGTCCAAAATACCAAGGTTCCATATTGGCACATGATCCAATCCTCAAGGATATTTTCCCAGTCTTACTCTACAATTACACTTGTTCACCAACCTGGAACTCCTTAAACAACCTGTTCCGATCCACATAACTTTTATGTCTATCTTGTGGTACCTTTAATTTTTTATTGATAACCTAAATTGCCTGTTCCATTTCTTCCAACATATCTGACCCAATAATTATCTTGTTCACTGGATCACTCTAACTAATGGGAGTATTACAACTTCGCCCATACAATACCTCAAACAGAATAATCCTTAGTGATTCTTGATACCCATTGTTGTAATAAAACTCATCTAACGAAAGGTACTCCTCTCATCTCCTCTGTTGATGCATCACATACATCCTCAAAATTTCCTCCAATATCCTATTGAACCTCTCTGTCTTTCCATCTATCTACAGATGATAAGATGTACTAAAGGCCAGCTCTGTACCTAAACCTGCAAACAACTCCTTCGAAAACTTGAAAGTGAAATTTGCATCCCTGTTTGACACAATATTATTTGGGACACCATGTAACCTCACTACATCTCTGATGAAAACTTGTGTTACATCATTAGCTGAATAAGTAAACTTCACTAGAATGAAGTGCGTTGTGTTTGTCAACTTGTCAACCACAACCATAATCAAATCACGTTGTCCAGATTTATTTGGCAAACCTATGATGAATTCCATGGAAATGACCTCCATTTCCACTTTGTAATTGAGATTGGTTGTAGTAACCCACCTACATGATTACAATTCGCCTTTACCTATTGAAAATCCAAGCATCTCACCACAAAATCTACCACTTATTTCTTCAAGTTCGGCCTGTAATATAACTTCTTCAAAACTGTCAATGTCTTCTGAGATTTTGGGTGACCTGAATATGGTTTTACATGAAACTATCTCAAGATAAGCTTCTTGAGCTCACTATCATCTGGCACGTATATCCTATCCCTGGATCTAATCAATCCATCTGCTGAGAGATGATAGTCCACATCCTGAGCACTTGTACCTGTACCTGTACCTATACCTGTACTCTGATGTAAGATGTGCATGAGCCCTCAATACCTGTCATCCTGCTGACCTACCTGTAAAATATGATCTTGTAAGTATGTCCCATAGGAACTCATAACTGGAATGTGATTCATTTGTATCCTCCTTCTAAGTGCATCTGCAACCCTGTTACCTTTACCTTTAATGTACTTGATCTCAAAGTCAAACTCATTGATTGCGACCAACCATCTATTTTGTATGGAATTAAATTTTGGATGGTCAAATAGATACCTCAATCCACTATGATCCTTCATCAGTATGAACCTCCTTCCAAAAATATAGTGCCTCCACATCTTCAACGCATGGATGATCACTTCCAACTCAAGATCATGTGTCAGATAATTATTCTCATGCTCAATCAATTTTCATGATTCATTGCATACTACCTGTCCTTCATGCATAATAACTCCACCAAGTCCTCTCTTGAAATCATTTGTGCATACCACATTCTATTTTTTTGGATCTACAATCTTTAGCACTGGAGCATTTGTCAACAATTGTTTCAACTGCTCAAAACTCATTGCACATTATTCTGTCCATTCAAACTTCTAACCTTTCCTTTGCAATGACGTGATAGGATATGCAATGCGAGAGAAGTTCTTGATGAACCTCCTATAAGTAACCTGCTGACCCCATAAATGATCTTACCTCATCCACATTCCTAGGATCTTCCCATTCCATGATAACCCTTATCATCTCTTGGTCTACTGCTATGCCTACCTTGGAAACAACATGTCCCAAGTATGTCTAAAAGAAACTACATTTGCTAAGCTTAGCATACAACTAATGCTCTCTTATAAATCTCAAAATTGCTGCTAAATATTCAACATGCTCTTCTCATTCTTACAATATATCAATATATCATCAATGACTACAATAACAAACTTGTCCATATAAGGACACAACGCACTATTCATCAAGCATACAAAAGTAGTGGGAGAATTAGTCAAACCGAAAGCAGCTACAACAAAATCATAATGTCTGTACCTGGTTTGGAAAGTTGTCTTGTGAATGTCCTCTTCCTTGATGTGTACTTGATATCAAATCAATCTTCGAGAACTTTTCTTCTCCCTTCAACTGATCGGACAAATAATCAATCCTCAACAACGAATACATGTTATTAATGGTCACATTGTTAAATTTCCTGTAACCAATGCACAACCTAATATTACCATCCTTCTTCTTCACAAACAATACAGGTGTGCCCCGTGGTGATACACTTGGCCTAATTTATCCCTTGTCAAGAATTTCCTTCAACTGCAACTTCAGCTTTACCAACTTTGGAGTGCTCATCATGTATGGGATTTCTATTTTTTGTTGCCCCTGGTACCAAATCAATAGAAAAATACACTTCCCCTGTGAGGTGGTAACTCTGAAATATCTACGGGAAACACATCCTAAAATTGTTGTAGCATCAGGTACCTTCTCAATACATCTGCATCCTCAACTTCTTTACCTTTTTCACTAGAGATATGCACTGCAAACAATACACACCCTTTCTTGCAAATATGCTTTGCCTGCATAACTTTCACCATCCTAACTGATGTTGCCTTCTTCTTACCCTATAAAATTATCTATTCTCCATTGTAATCAAAGCACTCAATGGATTTGTCATAAAAATCCACCTTTGTTCTATCAAGATACAACCAATCCATAGACAACAGCATACTATACGAACCCAATGCCAATACGTTCAAATGTGTTGATGTGGACATAACATTCAAATCAAATGCAAAAGCTCCTACCCAATAATGAACTCGATTCTTTGTACCTATAGCCAGCTACACTAACCAAGACTCTACATGCACTTCTTTATTCAAACCACACTTATCCACCAAGTCATGATTAACATAACTATAATTAGATCCAAGGTCAATCAAAATATAAACAACTTGATCACAAATCTTATTTTCCATCTCAATAATAGATGCCTAGTGATATTCATGTTTGTTATCCAATGCTGCATAGATCCTAGGAATATTATGTCCAACATCCCCAACATTATGCACCTCCTGAGCGATGCAGATATGTGGTCTACCACCCTGATGTTGTGGAAAATATATCCTACGATGATCTTTTCCACAAGTCCAACACTATGTATGATTCCATCCTGCACCCTTGTTCTTCTCCTGAAACTGAAATCCCTGCCCTTTGTCAGATGCATTGAACTTCTTGTGTAGTGTTGTATTCTCTTTGTTACCCATGTCTTGAGGCCTTTCTTGCTTCTTATCCCATTTCTCTTTATTATTATCATTACCTTTTTAGTCCTACTTAGCCTCATATATGTGCTTTGATTTCTTGTAACAATTTCTTAGCTTCCAGATGACGTCCTCCGATGATTTAGGCTCATCAAACTCAATATTGTCTATAAGTTCTATCGACAACCACTTCATGAATCTTTGAATCTTGGAATGATCCTCCTTGAGGTAAGGAACATACCTTAATAACTCCAAGAACCTACTAGTGTACTCCTCATCAGTCATAGATTCCATATTTAGCTCATAAAACTCTTTTTCCCTATTTTCATAGTCCCTCTCTGATAGGTACTTCTTCTTGAATAGTCTCTCAAATTCACTCCAAGTCAATTCCTCCTCATAAATATCTTTGAAATTAATTACATATTCCCACTAGACATCTGCTTTACCTTTAAGATTAAATGTAGCTATTGTATCCTTCATGTTCTTTGAGTAATCACGGTAACCTAAAGAACTTGTTCATTCCAAGAAACCATGCTTCTGCATCTTATGATTGCTTTATTTCCCCATAAAATGTAGGTGGATTTTATTTATTGAACGCATCCAACATATATCCCCTATCACTCCTCCTGTAAGGGTGATAATGATGATGATAACGATACCTTTCAGAACCAACACTAGAAGAAAACTTGTGTCCATTGCCTCTCGTATCCGGAGTATCCAAGAACCCACCATCTCTGATCGTGTCATATCTACCTAGTCTGTGCCCACTGTGAGATATACTTCCATAGGCCCCATTAGTCCTATCCTCCCATCCACATATGATCCAAAGTGGCTCCTTTCTCTATAATTCTAAAAAAATCTGAAGAATTACTGCATTTACTTCTTCTTTTTTCTCCTGTGCGTGCATAATTCTATCATTGTCTTCTTTGCAACTCCTTATTTCTTCCTTCAAAATCATCAATGTGTCTGCTAAGTCAGAAGAGTGCCCAAAATCACGTTTGTCATTTGATTCATAGGGAGAATCTATGTAGTCTACCATCTTGCTATTCATCTTTGATATCTTCTTCCTACAAGGTATATTATGCCAGCTAAACCAAATCACACACAAAATACCATACGTTAGTATAGTTCGGTTAGGATATCTCGTCTGCAACACCAACCAGATGAGTGAAGTATATATATATATATATATATACACACACATACGTAATCAGATCAACACATAAGTATCTTTTCAGCCATTATCTAGTTATCAATGCATGACTATGCTGACCACATACGATGATTTCATGCACAATGACCATCATCCAGCCAATGTATGCATAACAATGTATATAACCAATTCACGACTGGAAACACCACTTCAATCATGACCAATGCCATGCATACATGAAAAACAAATAGACCACAAGCACAAGGACCTATATGCAACCGACATGTACATTTGAAAACACATTCATCCAAGGGGAACGGAAATCATACATCACCCAAGGAGAACATAACTAGGCTTTGATACCACTCTGTAATACCCTCCTCCCACATTTACCCAAGTAAATATCCAACTTTGGTAAACATGAGATGAATAGTTACTATGATATGGTTTAACTCCCTATGTATCAGTTTAGGAGGTGGAACTGACAGAACACAGAAAACCCGACCTTCTACACATGTAACAAAACCCCCAAGAGGCATCCCTACTGTTGTGGCTCATTTTCATTTACCTTTGAAATATTTTTCAAAACACAAAAAAAGCATATATGTTAGAAAATGTAAAATTTTGTATGTCGAAGAAGAATTTTTATTTATATGTTGGTACATTAAAATTTCGTGACAAGATGTGAAGGTGGGTCGAAGGATTGGATAACCAGGATAAAGCTCAGGAGGGTTTTACCACTATGAAGAAATATGGAGTCACATGAGTTCATCGAATGATCTATCGCAGGGAGTAGCATGAAGAATATGAAACTGTAGAGCTGTGACAGTCGAAGAAACAGAGAAATCGGTTAAGGCAGAAAACCTTTAGAAGATTCCCAAAGGAGGCGATTGGATGACGAGGATTAAATCGCTGATTAAAGTGAGAGATGGAAGGACCAGGTTGCATTGCAAAGTTAAGTTTGAAAATTTGCGAAGTGGACACGTGTCAACATAGCACAATTTCGCATTGGAGATTATTTAGTTTATGTGTTAAGGACTTCGCAAGTTAAACAAAATAACTTGTGATGCGGTAAGAACCGAAACTTGCGATGTGATAAAGGGAGGAGCCACGTGTTGGCACATTGATTCAACGCATAGCACACATTGGCAGGTTTAGATTTTATCATTAAGACTTCTCAAGGTAAATTATTTTGGTTGTGATGTGACAAGGATGGGAGATGGCAGTGTGCGACAGTACATCGGGGCCGTTAGATCTGGTGAAGATC
Organism: Pinus albicaulis; assembly: GCA_034641835.2. Lineage (NCBI taxonomy): Eukaryota > Viridiplantae > Streptophyta > Pinopsida > Pinales > Pinaceae > Pinus > Pinus albicaulis. Next base: position 59,173 of record JAXQQM020068368.1, read on the forward strand.
TATGATGGAGATTACATCACAACTTCACATTGATGTTTGTATATTTTACCATTTAAGTTATATGTTAAGTTCACTGATATGCGATGCACCATGATTGGTCGCCATATTGTGGGACCCTACAACCACTGTTCCATGTATGTGTAAGTGGTTTGAGTTATGTGCGATCTGTTTCAAAGTAAATCGTTGTTGATTGTGTGTGTATGTATGTTGAAGGTAAAACATGGTAGAGAGACTCGGGTCAGTGACCTGACACAGAGCCAAGGAGAAGAAATGACTAAACACAACAGGCATGTGTAGAAGAGGAAGAGTCAGGTAGCAGGTGACATGATGACAACGTTTGAAGCATAGAGGCATAGGCAAAGTTGGGCAGGAGAACGTATAGTGGCACTATTGGAAGCATAACAGCTGGGTCAAGTCGGGAACTGAGGCATCATTACAGAACTATGAAATTGATGCATCACAACTAGAAAGGACACCTCATCACTTTAGGAGGACGCATCAGCAACATCAGATTCAACAAAACTAACAATATTTCCATTTTTAATTTGTTTTCTCGGTATGATTGCATAAGTAATCTTAACATTTTAGGTAGTCGAGTAGTTTCAAGAAGTTTGGCAGTTATGAACTACTTTGATGTATTTAAGTAGATATAAATAAAGAAAAGGGGTTCCAAGTTTTGGACCTCTGGACGACTACTAATTTGGTACTGAATTTTCTGAGAAATTAATGAAAAAGATCAAGTTTCCTACACCTATTAATGTTGATATGTCTTTCCAGTTTCGCTCTGTGTTTATTCTTCTTTGAATGAAGTGAATTAATGTAGCAACTGGTCTCTGAATTACATCTTTGAGTAAGAGTTAAATAACCTTAATTTTCACTCCTTCACTCCATCTCTTCTCTCTTCACAAAATACCGATGAAACTTTAAAGTAATAGATTATGTGTTTGCAGCATATTATTTCGAGTTTCCTCTCTCTCCATGAATTTCCTCTGAAACTTAAAAGTGGTAGATTCTTTGTTTTCATCATATCATTTTGAGTTTCCCTTACAGTTCTTCTTTTCATTTAATTCAAATATCAACAGTTTATGGCATTGTGAAGGCTTTCATTATATCATATTATTGAGGGTATTGAGTAATTAAAATCCAAAGGTGTTAAATAGAGGCCATTCGATATTGTAATTGTGACATACATTTATATAATTTCTTAAGCACTGATTCCTTCCCAAAACCAAGGGATTGTCTCTTGAGATACAACATTTTCTGGCGCCGTTTCCGGGGATGAAGAAACAAAGTTTATTTTTCCCTGGGTTTTTCATATTATTTCCTCTGGTTGTTCAGTGAGGAGGAAATATTGGGTTGTGTTTGTTATTTTCAAAATTCTGGATTTCAAAAGGCCTCACATGAGGTCAGATACCTTGCAGCAGATAGTCCCTACTTTGCCAGACCCAGAAAGATTGGTTTCTAAAAAGGCTCAGAAACTTGAAACTCCTTCAATACTTGATCTTACACTATCTACTCCTGACATTAGTTCTCATAACCCTTTGTTTGAAGATATTTCCAAGGAACTCTCTTTCTTGGAACAATATTCTCCTTCCACACCCATTCATTTTCAAGAACCTAAGTTAGAAGAACATTCTTTCGAGTATATTTCTTTTACCTTCACTCAAGCTCAACCAAATATGGTTGTTGGTTCTTCTTCCATTGTTTATCAACCCACTCCAATATCAGTTTTGCCTCCACCATCATTCACTTTCACAGCAGGTTCATCCACCTCACCTACCCAAGGAATAGTTAACTAAGGTGTAAATATGTCAACACAAGCCTTTTTGTTGAACATATATGCTCCACTAAATCTTGCGCAACCAATGAATGCCATGCCTAAAGAATACCTAAAATTACTTCCTCGTTTCACTAGAGAAGCTGAAGTAATTGTAGAACAACATTTACCCTTGTTTTTCACTTTTGATGAAAATTTAAATGTAGAACATCTTGATGTTGTGATAAGACTATTTGTGCATTCTCTAGATGGAGAGGCTAGAAAATGGTTCAAAGGTTTACCAAATGGTTCAATAAATAACTGGGAAGAGTTAGAAACTCAATTCACTCAGAGATGAGGAGAAAAGAGAGATCATGGTTACTCATTAACAGAGTTTAATGCAATTAAAAGAAGGCCTAGTGAAGCATTTCTGAGTTTGTAAAAAGATTCAAAAATTGTAAAATAGTCTACCTATAGAGATGAAGCCCCCCCTGTAGAAGAAAAGGTAGTTTTTGTTGGGGATTTTGAAGCTGATTTTAGCTTTACATTGAGAGAGATAAGAGCCCCTACTCTTGAGCAGATTCAGACAGATGCTTTAGAGATCGAAGCTAATCTGACTACAGCTAGAAAGGCGAAAGGGAAATAGCCAGTCCAAGAGAAGGGGAAAGAAAAAGAAGAATCATCACAAGATATAAGGATTGAAGATATGGAAAAGGTGATGAAAACTTTGAAAAATAAGCTAGCTAAGATGGAATTGGAAAATAAAAACTCCCAAAGACAAGTGCAACAAAACCAAGGGGGGTTTAACCCTCAATTCAGAAGAAATTCCCTGCAAATTTTGCAGAGGGAAATACAAGATCAAGACCAGGTTCAAGCACCATTGTATATAGAAGCAACACCCACAGAGCCAGTATAAGATGACCAAAGGGAGGTCGAGGATCATGTATCTTCTATGTATACAATATAAGAGGATGAAGATGAAGATTGTAAGGGAGAATATGTTGAAGCTGAAGTATCTTTTTATCAAGATGAAATGGATGAATACTGTAGGAAATTCATAGATTTCATGCAAGATAAGTTACATGAAAATTATGATTTAAGGTCTAGAAAGAGATCTAGAGTGCAGGATAATGAACAAAAATGTTCCATTCCTCCTCCAATGGTGACTCCACAACAAAATGACCCTGTGAAATAGGTCAGTAAGGGGAAAAAACTTGTAAATTCACTTAATAGAACAAATGTGCAACAGGGTGAATCTTCCCAGAACAAATCAGTTGAAACTAATAGTTTGGAGAGAGTTGTTCCTGTACCCAAACAAGCGGAAAATTATAGAAAAAGTGAAGAAGAACCTGAAAAGAATGTTAAACAAACTCATGCTTTCAGCTTGGAAAAAGAGTTGGAGAAGGTTAAAATTTAGGTACCTCTTCTAGAATTAGCTAAAATACCAGCTTACAAGAAAGAAATTTCAAGATTTATTAATCTCACACAGGTGGAAGATATAAGTGACATGGTGAACTTACAAGAAGAAAAGCTAGTGGTCACCTTTGGTCCTCATGTAGAAGAAGTATATCCTTCTGTTCCACCCTTCCATATTTCTCTATTGCTTCATGATTTTAATCTACATAATTGCATGCTAAACTCAGGAGCCTCCCATAATCTCATGCCATTGTCTGTTATGAAGGAAATTAACTTGCAGATTACGAAACCTTATAGGGATCTATATTCATTTGATTCCAAAAGGGTGAAATGTGTTGGTTTAATTAAAGATATGGTAGTTTCATTGGCACAAATCCCAACAAAGAGTATATGGATGTAGTGGTTGTTGACATCCCAGCCAGGTTTGGAATGCTCCTTTCAAGATCTTGGGGAGAAAATTTGGGAGGTGTACTAAAATTTTATTTTACTTATGTTATCATTCCGGTTTTTAATGGGGAAGATGTTGTGAAACCAACTCCCAAAAATATAAGAAAAGAGATATCAACGTCTTAGAAATAAGCCACTTCAAGGGGGCAACCTCCAATACATTACATGAACAATTCTTGGATGATACAAATTACAAAACCTCCTTTCTATATATAGGAGTCCATGGGGCCAAAATGTAATCCTAGTGGGGCCACAATGTAATCCTAGCCAACCTAACAATAATAATTTAAGGGCACAATAATAACAATATGGGGGTTACAGGGGTACAATAATAACAATAAGGGGGTTACACTAACAACAATAAGGGACTATACTAGTAATATAGGGACCTAACATGCCCTCTCCTTCAAAAAAGTGTTGTCCTCAACGCTTGAGTAGCTCTGGGTGCTTCTGTATAAAATTCTCATCCTCCCATGTAGAATCTTCAGTGGGTAAGTTCTTCCACTTGATGAGATACTCTGAAATTGATCGATTCTGTAACTGTCGAGTTCTTGTTTCCATGACTGCTTCAAGTTCCAATATGATTTTTCCTTCCTCATCAAGTTCTGGCAATATTTTTTGAACCGGAAGATTTTCACCTATAACCTTCTTTAAGCATGAAACATGGAAAACTGGATGTACTCGCGAAGAAGCAGGAAGCTCCAATTTGTATGCCATAGTACCAATCTTTTGAAACACCTTGTAAGGACCATAGTACTTTGGCGATAATTTATTATCCTTCTTAGCTTGTTTGAGGGACATTTGTTTATATGGTTGTAGCCGTAAAAATACCCAATCTCCTATATCAAAACTTCTCTCGCTGCGATGTTGATCTGCCTGTTGTTTCATTCGATTTTGTGCCAAATTCATGTTATCCTTTAAGAGTTGGAGAACTTCTTGCTGATGCTCGATGTGATCTTCCACTGCTTGAACCTTCGAATTTTCCCTTAAAGATGATGTGATGGATGGTGGATGATATCCATAAAATGCCATAAATGGGGTCATTTTTGCTGCAGTATGGAAGGAAGTGTTATACCACCATTCAGCAAGAGGTAACCACTTGACCCATTGTGTTTGTTTATCAGATACAAAACAACGAAGATGTCCTTCCAAACATTTATTTACTATCTCAGTTTGACCATCAGATTGAGGATGATAAGATGAGCTATGAGCTAATTGAGTACCCAAACAAGAAAATAACTCCGTCCAAAAATTTCCAGTAAAAATGGGATCTCTGTCGCTCACAATAACCCTTGGGCTTCCATGTAGCTTTTGAATTCTGTCCATAAATGTAGTAGCAACCGTACTTTCTTTAAATGGATGGGATAATGCACAAAAGTGTGCATACTTGGTAAGTCTATCAACTACCACCATGATGACACTCTTTCCTTCGGACTTAGGTAAACCTGTGATAAAATCCATTGAAATCTCCTCCCAATGTTGACTTGGAATGGATAAAGGTTGTAGAAGACCCTGGGTCTTAATTGTCTCAACTTTATTCTGCTGGAAAACCAAACATTCCGCCACAAACTTTTGAATATCAGATTTAAGGCCATCCCAAAAAAATTCTTTCTTCACCCTGTGGTAAGTTTTTAAAAATCCTGAGTGTCCTCCTAAAGGAGAAGTGTGCAATTCCAGAAGAATCTTTTGTTTTAATTGGGAATTCTTACAAAGATATAAGCGATCTTTGTACCATAAGGAATCATTTTTCCAACTAAATGTATCAGATGTACTAGGATCTTGCTGCAACTTTTGAATGAGTGTCCATACATCTTTGTCCTTCTTCCATTCATCTCTTGCTTCAGTTATCCAATCTGGTTGGATAATAGAAATGGCACGAAGCAATGCTTCCACCTCTTCATTCTTTCTTGAGAGTGCATCTGCAACAACATTAAGCTTTCCTTTTTTGTAGATTATTTCAAAGTCATAACCCAACATCTTTGTGACCCATTTTTGCTGCTCTTCTGAAGATAGCTTTTGTTCCAAAAAGTGTTTAAGACTATCATGATCAGTTTTTACCTTGAAGTGTCTTCCCATTAGGTAAGTTCGCCATTTCTTTAGTGCATGCAGTATTGCTAATATTTCCTTCTCATAAATAGGTTTCTGTAAATACTTTCTTTTGATTGGACGACTTTCAAAAGCAATGGGTCTTCCTTCCTGCATTAAAACAGCACCAATTCCATTTCCTGAGGCATCACATTCCACAATAAAGGTTTTTGTGAAGTCTGGTGTAGCTAAGACCGATGCTAGGCACATTGCCTCTTTAAGATGTTCAAAGGCCTTAGTTGCTTCAGGAGTCCATGAAAATGCATCTTTCTTCAATAATGTTGTTAGAGGTGCTATTATTCTCCCATAATTCTTAACAAACTTGCGATAATACCCTGTTAACCCGAGAAATCCTCGCAACTGCTTTATGGTTGTGGGGACTTTCCATTCCTTAATGGCTTTAATTTTGTTAGGGTCTACTTTAACAACCTTGTGAGATACAATATGACCCAGATATTCCACCTCTTGTACTCCAAAGAAACATTTGGATTTTTTTGCATATAATTGTTTCTCCCGCAATAGTTTGAGCACCCTGTCAACATGTTCAACATGATCCTTCCAGGACCTGCTGTAGATTAGTATATCATCAAAAAATACTAGCACAAATTTTCTAAGGAAGGGTTTGAAAATGGAATTCATCAACCCTTGAAATGTAGAAGGTGCATTGGTAAGGCCAAAAGGCATGACCAAAAATTCATAATGACCCTTATGAGTTCGAAATGTTGTTTTTGGAATATCTTCAGTCTTCATTCTAATTTGATGATATCCTGAACGAAGATCCAACTTGGTAAAATAAATTCCTCCATGTAATTCATCCAATAATTCATCAATCATAGGAATGGGAAATTTATCTTTAATGGTGAGCTTATTGAGCTCCCTATAATCTAGACACATGCACCATGATCCATCCTTCTTGTGTACCAATACTACAGGAGCAGAGAAAGAACTTTGACTAGGTTGAATTATACCCGCCTCTAACATTTCTGCAATCATACGTTCAATTTCGCTCTTTTGGACGTAAGGATATCTATAAGGCCTGATGTTTGGAGGAACACTTCGGAATCAAATGAATAATTATTCTAACTTAGCTCATAGCTAAGTGGAATATTAATTTTTGCCAACAAATTCAAGTGCATGAATAATTGAGCAAGGAGGCTCATAAAACTACTCAAGCATGAATAAAAACCCCTCACAATGTGAAAAGGGGCCATGAAATAAACAGATCAAGCATCCACATGTGTGAACAAGGTTAAGTTGACCAAGTCAACTCAACTTGTCTTTAAAAGAGTGGATCCATGAATAAGGCAGCTCAATGTGAATGGAGGCAAATTCAGCAAAACAGTTTGAAGACTTCTTAAATGTGAGAAGGGGCAAGGCAAAGAGACTCAATCAAGGAATATTATTAGAAGATGCATTTAGTCACATTGAATAAATCAAACCACACATAACCTATTTTCTCTCCACTTAATCAGACAGTGTAACCCTAGAGGAGGGAAGCTTGGAAAGGAAGCAAACCCTAGTGGAGTGGGGCCCTTGGAGGAGAAGCACATTTTATATATAATTAAGGAAGGGAAACCATTTGGGTTTAGATTGGAGATTATACATTCATGAGGTTTGCTTAGAATTCTTGCATACTTAGCTGTTTAACTAAGTTGCTGCACTGCTTAGTGCAAGGGTTTTCTCATGTGGGAATGCCCTGCTTTTTCTTGGAGATCTTGTTGCAAGAGATCTAAGGGAAGATTTTCATTTGTAATTTCCACTTTTAGATGTTATGCTAAGAAATTTTGCTCCATATCTGTGCAGTCCCTGGAGGATACTGCGTTATTTTTACAGAGGTGCAGTGGAAGGGGTTAAAACCCCATTGTTTTAAGCTAGTTTCCCAAGGGGGAGCTCAACCCTTCTTCCGGGAGCTGATTAAAATAATTGCAGCCATTTCTCATGTGTATTCAGCCATTTCATGTAGAGCTATAGCCATACTACGTTATTTCAGTTTATATCTGTAGCTGCTTCTTTGTACTTTCAGTGTATGTGGGAAAACCCTTGCCGGGTGATCATAGTTTCATTGTAAAGGAGATTAGATCTATGTTTCTTTGCCTCATTGAGTAATATAATGTGAATATCAGATTTATTTCTCCATTTTCTGAGTGTTTTCTTCAATAGATAGCATAGCCTCTTTGCAGCAGCTTCAGCATTTGCATGTTTTGGGGTTTTTGTCCATTTTCAGCTATTTGAGCATGGGAGGTCTGTTTAACTTTGCTGTTGGTATTTTTTTCTGAAACCCTCTTGCATTCAGCTCCTATATTGTCTAATATAAGGTAAAAAACCGTTATTTTATACTGTTGTAACTCAATACTCAGAAAAACAACGTTTCTGGGTCACTAGTGGTGCTTTTCCCCACTTGGTTGTCTTTATGAAGTGATGTTTGCTGTAGTTTTTTTCAAATGATGAGCTATGCATCTGATATAAACTCTGATCTGATAATTTTTTGATTCCTCTTGATTTTCTGAAGAAATTATGCAAATTCTGAAGTAGGATTTCCATTTTGCTGCAACCTTCCTCTTTCAACAGTTTTCAGCTAGTCTAGTTTGTGGGAGATTTGTTTAAGGTCTCTAAGTTCATTTGTTTCAGCCGAAATTAAATACATATGTCACATACAGCCCATATGAGAGGAACCAAGCATTAATCTACGTTTCTACATCATATTTTTTCTTATACAACGTTTTCCTTTAGCTGCTTGTCAATAGTCCTGAAAGGGAAATATTAGCCTTCGACATAGTTCTATAGACAGAGTCCGTCAACGGATATCTACCTCCGGATCTCACACTTCGAGAAGGTGACATGTCCAAATGACCCCCCGTAGTGAATCTCTCCGGAACAGATCCGCTTGTTGATTGGTAATGTTTTCGAAAAAAAGGATTCTCATTTGGTTTGAGCTCATGCAAATATCGAAAAGGAACATTACAAATAAATAGCATGATCATGATCACGAATAGGTGGGAGTCCTTTGGGAGTTTCAAACACCTTGGAATGATTGTCCAAGACTTGTTGGAGATCTGTAGAAATAGATGATTTTGATGTCAGAACTTCTAGTGAGCATAATTGTGCAATTACTCCTCGTTGTTCTTTCTTTAGAAGCTTTGTCATGACATTAGAGCTTATTATCCTTCCCGGCTTCCCTTCAATACCCCGTAATTCGACTTCCTTTCCTTCTGAAAAAAAATTTCAAGAAAAGTTCTTGAAAATTAAAAGCTACCGTCCCCAAAGATTGTAACCATTGTACTCCTAGTACAACATCAGCACCTCCCATAGGAATGGAAAGCATTGGAATATTAAATACATATTCCCCCATGGTTAGCTTGATATTATGGCATTTTCCAGAGAAATTTATAGTTCCTCTATTTGCAACCATCACTTGACATTCTGGTGCTGGGTATAGGAAACAATTCAATTCCTTGGCTACCTTACAATGAATAAAATTATGGGTACTACCTGAATCAATCAACACTATTACCGTTTTCTTCTTGATATGTCCTTCTATCTTGAAAGTTTGAGGAGTGGTAATTCCTGCCAATGTATTACACGATATGGTCAAACTCATTTCTTCCTCTTCTAGGGTTGGTTCCTGGTGTATATCCTCTTCTTGTTCATTTTCTTCTTCCTCTTCACAATCTATGTAAAATAATTTCTTCTCAGCACACTTATGAAATTTAGTGTATTTGCTATCACAACTGTAGCAAAGCCCTTTTGCTCTTTTTTCTTCCAATTGTTGTGGTGTCAACCTTGTAGGTTGTGGAAATCTAGGAGTAGCAACACTTCCCTCTTTATAGAAGTGAGTGGTAGGCTTCCTTGTTGCCATAATTTTACATTCAATTTTTTCTTGCCAACCTGAATGCCTTCTCCAATGAATCAGGTTCCAAAATGTGAACTTCATGTTGGATGTTATCCTTTAAAGTACCTATGAAGAGATCAATCCTGTGTTCCTCTGGAATATCAGTTACCTTTATATTCAATTTTTGGAAGTCCTCAATGTGCTCCCCCACTAAACCCTTTTGTTTGAGATTTATCAATTGGCTAAAGAAGGTGTTGCTCTTTGTATCCTCATAATGTGCTATTATTTCCTCCATAAAAATTGACCAAGTGACAATTTTTTACGGGATAAAATCCATCGATACCATACAAATGTATTTTGTTCTAAATGTAAAGTTGCAATGCATACCTTTTGTGTGTTTTGCACATTATGGAGATCAAAATATTGCTCCATCTGTAGTATCCATGTTATAGGATCATTTCCATCAAACTTCCTCATATCCATTTTTGGAATATGGTGGTTCTTCCTGCCAACATTAGATTTTATGAAATCACGATTAACATTTATTTTGTTCTCATCATGAGTTTCCTCTACTATCTTTTCACCATGAGGAAACATTTCTTGTATCAAATTTGTCAAACCTTCCATTTCTGCTTTTAGATCATTCTTTATGTTTTCCATCTTAGTTTCCATGTCATCCATCTTAGATTCCGTTGGCTTGTGACTGCACTCTTTCTCCACGATTAGCCCCACGCGCTGTATGTTGCGTCGGGCGTAGCTGGGGGGTCACGAGGGGCGAAGCAGTCCCCACCGTTGGGGTCCGGGGTAGCGCCCCGGCCAAAATTTTTTTTTGTGCGGACCCACTCATAGGCGGATCCGCCTATGGTTTTGTGCATGGTTTTGCACATGGTTTTGGGGTTCGATGGTTTTCGGCCCCTGGTATTTTTGTAGATCCGGTCAAGGGAACTACGGTTATGTTCTAATCCAGGGTTAATGGATTGGGGTTTATGTATGCTTCGGCATGTATATATATGTGTTGTAACACTAAAAGGAATATAATGAAAAAATCAAGCTGGTCGTCCCGATTTGGGATCCAGGGGAAAATCTCTGTGTTTATCTGTTTTATGTTTTATGCTCTTGCTATTGTTTATTTTCTATTATAAGAATCGTGTGTAGATATTTCTGTTCAGGGTTAAAACCTACATTTGGTATCGGAGCTATTTCGGCTTCAAGGGGACGCCTTTGTTGTTGAGGGTTTTTTGCTCGGGCCTGTGGTAGACCTTGTTCAGTGGGAGATCTGCGGGATCGATTCTTGCGGTGAAAGAATATGGCGAGCGGCGGAAAGATAGAGATCGAGAAATTTAATGGTCAGAGTTTTGAGTTGTGGAAGCTCAAGATGGAGGATCCGCTGGTGGATAAAGATCAGTGGATCGCGGTAGATCCAGGTACTAAACCAACGGCAATGTCAGATGAAGACTGGAAGAAACTGGATCGGAAGGCCAAGAGCACAATACGGTTGTGTGTGTCAGATTCAGTATTGTTGAATGTATCTGGGGAAGCTACAGCGAAGAATTTGTGGGAAAAACTTGGGACTTTGTACCAATCTAAGTCTCTGGTGAATAAGTTGTTCTTGCGGAAAAAGTTGTATAACCTGAGGATGAAGGATGGAGACTCGGTGACAGAGCATCTGAACGCCTTCAATACTGTGGTAAGTCAGCTATCGTCTGTTGATATTAAAATCTCAGATGAAGATAAGTGCATCAGTTTGTTGTGCTCTCTACCAGACTCGTGGGACAGTCTGGTTATTGCAATAGGTAGCAACACAACTACCTTGAATTTTGATGACATTGTCTCAGCCTTGCTGTCGGAGGAAATGAGACGGAGAAATATGGAGGGTCAGAATGGAGATGCCTTATCCGTACGAGGAAGGTCCCAGAACAGAAACAAGAATAAGGTTTCGAGTGGGAGATCTAAATCTAGAGGGAGATCTAAATCTCCTGGAAAGTTTGTAAAGGTGTGCTGGAAATGCAGAAAGGAAGGGCACTACAAAAAGGAATGCAGATCTAAAGCTCCTGAGAAAGGAAAGGGATCTGATGAAGGTCCTTCTGCAGAGGCAAAAACCACCTCGGATGAAGGTGGGGATGTGTATTTGGCTTCTTCTTCAAATACACATGTAGATCATGAGTCATGGTTGATTGACTCAAGTGCATCCTTTCACTTCACTCCCCATAGGGAGTGGTTCTACGAGTATGAGAAATATGATGGTGGTGATGTCTTCCTAGGGGATGATAGGAGGGCCAGAATCATCGGACGTGGAAAGGTCAAGCTGAAGCTGCAAGGTGGAAGGATTAGAACACTTCCCGGTGTTCTGCATATTCTTGCATTGGCCAGAAATCTGATTTCTGTAAGCAAGATGGATGATGCAGGTGTAAAAACAGTGTTCGAGAAAGATGCCTGCAAGATGGTTCGGGGAGCACTGGTATTAATGCGGGGAGTTCGGACTGGAACTCTGTACAAGCTACAAGGTAGTACTGTTATTGATGGGTGTAAAAGTTCTGTGGTTCCTGAAAGTGGGACGGAAAGCCTAGCTGTCTCTGGAGAAAAGACCATGCTATGGCATCAAAGGCTTGGACATATTGGAGAGAAGGGCCTTCAGATACTGCACAGAAATGGTATGGTAGAAGGTATGTCTAATTGTTCTCTGGATTTCGATTTCTGTGAACATTGTGTATATGTGAAGCAGAATCGGGTGAGTTTTCCTTCTGGTGCTAAGAGGGCAAACAAGATATTAGAACTTGTGCACAGTGATGTGTTTGGACCTGTGTCAATTCCATCACTAGGAAAGTCTGTGTACTATGTTTCATTCATAGATGACTTCTCAAGGAATACATGGATATATTTCTTGAGGAAGAAATCTGAAGTCTTTGACAAATTTAAAGAATTTAAGGCTCTGGTGGAAAACCAGACAGAGAAGAAGATAAAGGCGTTGAGGAAAGATAATGGTGGGGAGTTCTGCAAGAAGGAATTTGAAGAGTTCTGTAAGAAGTGTGGTATAGCACGACAGAAGACTACTCCATACACACCTCAGCAAAATGGAGTTGCAGAAAGAATGAATAGAACACTGATGGAAAAGGCAAGAAGCATGCTCAGTGGTACCTGGTTAGGACAAGAATTCTGGGCAGAGGCAGTGGAGACTGCATGTTACTTAGTTAACAGATCACCTTCATCAGCGTTGGAGGATAAGACCCCACATGAGGTATGGACTGGTAAGAAACCCTCTCTTTCACATCTAAGGGTATTTGGATGTGATGCATATGTACATGTTCCAAAGTAGAAAAGGACCAAGTTGGATAATAAATCTGAAAGGTGCATCTTTATTGGGTATAAGGATGGTTTAAAAGGTTACAAGCTTTGGAACCCAGAAACAAGGAAGGTTGTGTACAGCCGAGATGTGGTATTTAGAGAAGTGAAAGATGTTGTTAAACATGAAGTCCTACCAAAGGAACCCGAGAAGATAGAGTTTGAGCTAAAGGAGGATGAATCAGACTCTACAACAGAAGAAGACTCAGAAGATGAAGAGCCACAAACTCCAGCTTTGAGAAGATTAGTTCGGGAAAGAAGGCAACCATAAAGGTATAGTCCATCTGCTTTCTGTTCAGGTTTTGCCTTAACTATAACTGATGATGAACCCAGAACTGTCAGGGAGGCAGTAGATTCAGAGGATAGAAAACTTTGGAAGGAGGCCATGGTTGATGAAATGGAATCTTTGCACAAAAACGATGCATGGGATCTGGTGGAGTTGCCGGCTGGAAGGAAGCCCATTGGGAGCAAATGGGTGTTTAAGAAGAAGATGAATGTAGAAGGCAAGGTGGAGAAATACAAAGTTCGGTTGGTAGCGAAAGGTTATTCCCAGGTGCCGGGAATTGATTTTGGTGATATTTTTTCTCCTGTTGCCAAAGTTACTTCTATTAGATTACTTTTATCTGTTGCTGCTGCATTTGATTTTGAGATAGAAAAGATGGATGTGAAGACAACATTTCTTCACGGGGATCTAGAAGAGGAGATCTACATGAAGCAACCTAAAGGCTTTATGGTGAAGGGTAAGAAAGAACTGGTATGCAGGTTGAAGAAGTCTCTGTATGGGTTAAAACAGTCACCAAGGATGTGGTATCATAAATTTGATACCTATATACGGGGACTTGGCTTCACCAGAAGCAAGGAGGATCACTATGTTTATTCGAAATTAATTGGTGACCGTGTTATTTATTTTGTCTTGTATGTGGATGATATGTTGTTGATTGGAAATGACAAAGAAATTATCCATGATTTGAAGACCCAACTGTTCTCCAAATTCGACATGAAGGATCTTGGTGCTGCAAACTATATTTTGGGCATGGAAATTAAGAGAGATCGGGCAAAGAGGAAGCTCTGGTTAAACCAAAGGAAGTATGTCGAGACTATATTGCATAGGTTCAATATGCAGGATAGTAAACCGGTGAAGGTTCCTATTCCTGTAGGTGTAAAGCTGTCTGCTGAACAGTGTCCCAAGACACAAGAAGAAGAGGAGTATATGTCCCGTGTTCCATATGCAAGTGCAGTGGGTAGCCTGATGTATGAAATGGTATGTACTAGACCAGACATTGCACATGCAGTGGGAGTATTGAGCAGGTTTATGTCAAACCCAGGGAAGGAGCATTGGACAGTAGTGAAGCGGGTTTTCAGATATTTACGTGGCACTAGTGATTATGGCTTGTGCTACCAGGGAAGACCAGGATTGGAAAGAATGTTAGACATTCGTGGTTTTGTTGATGCAGACTGGGCTGGAGATCTGGACCAAAGAAGATCTACAAGTGGGTATGTGTTTAGCCTATTTGGAGGCGCAGTCAGTTGGATGAGTAAAAGACAGTCTGTAGTGGCTCTTTCAACTACAGAGGTAGAATACATAGCAGCCACTCATGCAAGCAAGGAAGCTTTGTAGAGATTGTGTTCAAGTATGGGGTTGGTACAACAAGCTATAAGGATAGACTGTGATAGCCAAAGTGCAATTTTCTTGGCTAAGAACCCTGCTTATCATTCAAAGACAAAGCACATTGATGTTCAACATCACTTTGTTAGAGATATGGTTGAGGCTAAAAGGGTGTTGCTGGTAAAGGTGGACACTTTGAAGAATGTTGCAAATGCATTGACGAAGTCTGTGAGCACTCAGAAGTTCTCTTGGTGTAGAGAAACAATGGGTGTTGAAGAATTGGCCAAATGACTAAGCTCTCCTGTGGCCCCTCGTGGAAAGAAAACAACAAGTGGGAGAATGTTGGGTATGTGTTATATTCTTTCCACGACTAGCCCCACGGTTGTATGTTGCGTCGGGCGTAGCTGGGGGGTCACGAGGGGCGAAGCAGTCCCCACCGTTGGGGTCCGGGGCAGCGCCCCAGCCAAAATTTGTTTTTTGTGCGGACCCACTCATAGGCGGATCTGCCCATGGTTTTGTGCATGGTTTTGCACATGGTTTTGGGGTTCGATGGTTTTCAGCCCCTGGTATTTTTGTAGATCCGGTCAAGGGAACTACGGTTATGTTCTAATCCAGGGTTAATGGATTGGGGTTTTATGTATGCTCCGGCATGTATATATATGTGTTGTAACACTAAAAGGAATATAATGAAAAATCAAGCTGGTCGTCCCGATTTGGGATCCAGGGGAAAATCTCTGTGTTTATCCGTTTTATGTTTTATGCTCTTGCTATTGTTTATTTTCTGTTATAAGAATCGTGTGTAGATATTTCTGTTCGTGTTGCAACCTATAGATTCCATGCCAGCTTCCATGCCATCTATCTTAGATTCCATGCCATTCTTCAAACCATCCATCTTATATTCCATGCCTTTCTTCAAACCATCCATCTTAGTTTCCATGCCTTTCTTCAAAACTTCCATGTCATTTTTTGTTGCTCTTTGCGAGAGCGAAATTTGTTGCACTTGCTCTTGTAATTTTGATATGTCATGTTGCCATTCTTCATCTTCATGAGTCATAATAGAGCCTTCTAAAGGCTTAATGGGTGTTGAATTCTTTTTAGGGGCCATTTTAGAATCCAATACTGATATCTATTCTACAATATGCCCTTGGAATCAATTCAACTTGATTCTTCAAACAAGACTTATGCAATTCGGAAAAAAA
>JAXQQM020089260.1:0-35856 GCA_034641835.2 Pinus albicaulis
GTTTCAGCCTTTGCAGCCTTCCTCCAGTGATCAAACATGCTCTTTCAAAGTGATTTTAAGGTGTCAAGGTCAAATTTTGTCATTTCAATGAGTCTTCAAGCAAAATTTGGTCACTAGGCATTAGGTCTAGGGTTTGCTTTCACTTCTTCCAAAGTTGTCCAAATGTCAGCCCATGTCACCATTCAGCTGAGTGTATCATCATTCAGGGGGTTGCCATCATCAGGTCAAGTTCCATTGAGTCATTTTACACCTCGTTCATGCTTCAGTTGTGCCTAGGAAAGGTCCATTTCCCTCTCCTAGGGTTTTGGAGGTAATTTCTCTTGGATGGTCAAATCGTCGGAAAAACTTGTATCCTGATGTTCACACACCTTCCCCTATCCTTAATATACCTTATTAAACACTTCACATCACTTAGATCCCTCAAATTCCTCATTTTCCCACAAACCCTAGTTTCTTGCCAAAACTTGGCAATTTTCTAGGCTAGGCCTGTGTTTCGCCCTTTTGGACCCCTTCCCCTCACTCAATCTCTGTGATTCCACTTTCCCCTACTTCCTAAAATCCCTCCCTACTTCCAAAAATTTCCCCAAGAATTTAGAATCCCCTTATCCCCTTCATTTCGCTTCATTTCGACAAAATCCCCTGTTTCACCCATCGGGATAAGTTTCACTCAAATGAGGTTTCAGAGCAATAAAAGATGAATTTTGGGAACCTGAGAGAGGTTTTTGTCCACAACATACCAAGGAAGAAAAATCTCCTTCACTTTTTACACAGGTATCATGGTTTTAGAGAAATGTCAAAAATATCGTTGCCTCAGGAGAATTAAATGCACCTCTGAAGTGACCTTGGGAAAATCAAGTTTTCTCCTAGCATGTTTGGCCAACTGACTTGCTTGATGAGTCAAATGATAACTAGACAGAACGAACTTTCCAATGAGCTATCATGAGCTCAATTTTGAGTTGAGTAAGACCTTCAAAAGTTGATTGCAACAGCGCTCTGCCTTGAGGCAGCCTCATTCTGCTCATTTTGACTAGTGTTGGGAGATTTGATTTTTGACAGGGTAAATGGAATCCAAATTGTATAATTCCACTTGTTTTGGAAATTAGACTCCAATAGCTTTCCAACGAGCCATCACACGCCCAATTTGGACACCGGGAAAGCCTCCAAAAGCTTTCTGCCAAATGCACTATGTGGCAAGAGCGACCCACTTGAGGGGAGCGACCCACTTGGGCAATTTTCACAGTGTAAAAATGAATGGGAGCGACCCACCTGGGCAGAGCGACCCACTCATCAACAGAGGTCCAAAAAATCGTTTTGAGCGCCCAGTCTTGTTTGGGATCGCCCCTGACGGCCTTCAAACAGGTTTTTAGCAATTGCTTAATGTTTTTAAATGCGTTGGTGGCATCATTGGTGATTTCAAACACTTGAAATGGAGGATTTAAAACCTACAGTCATGGAAAAATCGTTCTTCAGGGTTTTAAAATGAAAATGAATGGTTGCATGAGTTTGTCTTCTATCTTATATCAGTGACACGTCCAGCCTTGCCATATATTATCAAAACCATGTTATTCTCATACCCATTATACCATTGTGGCCATTGCTATTACTTTACTATGTTCAAAACTTTTGTTCCATGGTGACTATGGTTGTATTGTGTCTCACTGCCCAATGATAAAAACATTTTCATAACTCTGTTTCAAACTGCCCATTGAAACATTTGTTGTTATTACTCATAGATAAACACATTCATATGATGCTGTGCTCCCTTGGACAAGATTTGCTCAAAATTCTGAAGGTTGCCTGCTCCCTTTGGTCAAGTTTCACTTGCATTTAAAACAGAGACTGTGCCTCTTTTCCAATCCATTTAAAACAGAGAGTTTATCATTGTTTGTTTCCTTATGGTGTTGTGACGGTGGGGATATTTGTTGGGTGTTTAAACACACATCATAACTTTGTTTGCACTGCTTTCATATCAGTATACACAGTGCCAAAAGCTTGGTCAGAGCCATGTCAGAGACAGAGTCAGTGTATGAGCAGGAGTCGAACAGTGACTCAATCGTTGAGGTTGATGCACTGAGATGGAGCATAGCAGTGCACCAGTAGTGGTAACATATCAGAGAAGCCACAGAGCTTTGTTTCAACATCACGACGAGTACTATCTCCACCCGGGGTGGAAGGGGTCTCTTTAACTTCATCAGCAGCGCGAGTACTATCTCCACATGGCGTGGAAGGGGTCTCGCCTTCTTCATCAGCGTAGGTACATTCACAGGATCATGATGGAGACAAAGAAACCAAGGTCCCATTTCTCATTTTCAAACAGGTTGAACATACACATTGCTACATCATGACTGACAACAACACATCATACAACCGAGACAGTGTTTTCACCACAGGAGCTGCATACACCAGGAGAGCACTAAAATGGCGGAAAAGGCCTGATCCACTCCGTATTTTGGTTAAGGCTTCATTAACTGAGCAAGACACATGATGGAGGACCTCCGCTCCGAATTTGGGCAAATTCGGAGAAAATTTTGTCATTTTCAAATTTTTGGGTCAAAAGACAGGTTTTGCAGTTACGTGGGTCGCGCGCTCATGCGCTCACTTTTTTTTGGGACACTTGCTGGAGGAAATTTTTACATTTTTGGATTTTTCATGGTTAATTATGCATCCTCTGAAGTCAACTTAGCATTTCATCGAAATCTGGATGGTCAAAAAGCTCAAAAACACCATGAAAATCACCTTGCTGCCACCTTTTGCACCAGCAGGGAGTACCTCTGGGAGAATGAGGTTTTGGAGGGTCAAATGAGCTCTAAATTCAGAAATTCCACTTGGGTTGGAAAGTAGACATCCAGGGCTTTCCAACTAGCTATCATGAGCTCAATTTGGATGCCGGGAAGCACCTCAAATTCAGCCTGGAACATGAGCGACCCACACGGATCAGGAGCGACCCACTTGAAATTTTTCCTGAATCTTCAGCTGCCAGCTCAGTTTTTCGCCTAGTATGGACCAGTTTTGCTTATGGATAGAATTTTTGGGTTTTTATGATGTAAATTCATGTTTGGCATGTAACTTTGGCTTATTTTTATCTCTTCTAGAAGATTCACTCTCAAAAGGATAAAAAATCATGTAATGGATTAGTTTCCACTCTTTTAGAGGCAAGTTGTTAGCTGCCTAGATTGTAGTTCCATGATTAGAATTGGTTGAAACTGATCCCTGAAGAGGGAATTCGACCCCTAGAGGTGGGGAAAGGTGTTAGAGTGATCTATATATTGTAATTTCTCAATCATTTTCAGGGGTTGGAGAGGTTGGACTCTTGGGATACTTTTGATACCATTGTACATATTTTTCATATTTTGGCTAAGGAAAGATCAGGGGTTTTGCGGCACTTGTTGGGATCCTTGTGGTGTTCTGTTTCTTGATGATGTTTCTTCTTTGTTTACTGTAAGTTTCTTCATGTTTAATGTATGCCATCCTTTCATTATGCTTCTGAACTAAATTGAATGAGTGAATAAGGTTGAATCCATTGTTTACGGTGCTTAGCCTTTGAATTCAGTTAGTTCTATATGTTTTCAGCTGTTTGGAGAGGATCCAAGTTCTTCTTTGCCCTCTTCAGCTCCTCGTCGGTCTAATCTGTCCATATATCCAATCAAAAGCATCGAGATCGTCACCTACCTCGCCCCAACTCGAAATCTGCAAAGGTCTGACCTTATCCCCGGACCCAAAATTTGTTTTCCCATTTCTCCAGCGAAAACCAAAAAACCAAAAAACAAACATACCTATCTCTTTACTAGCCTAAAATCAATTCTTATTGTAAGTCATCTCGCATCCTATTGCTCATTTTTTCGAGATTGACGGAGAGAGCCCTCTCCTGTCCTCGTAGGGCTAGCTACGAGGCTGAGCGTGGTTTGATGTAGCCTTGAGTTTTACTTCATTTCAGCCTGAGGTAGATTTGAGTGCTAACATAGTGGCGACCATACTGGGGAAGAAAATGGTTTGCTTGTTACTGTCATTCGCTATAGACGGAGTCTGAAGTCACGCCAGGTAGCCTTTGAACTGCACATTGCTCTGCGAGTGCATAGTAGATAAAAGCTGCTTCAGTCGATCTCCGGTTTAACTTGTAATCGTAACACTTAACTTATAAATTGCCCCAGTACGTGTATCAAGTTCAGATCTGATCGTTGATGGTGAACAACGGTCAGACATCGCAAGGCTGAAATCATTCACCTGGCGACTTCATTCACTGAAAGATCCAGAAAATCGATGCTTCATGGTGACTTCACTGCAGGGAGATCAGTAGCTGTGAGATTTTCAAGATGGATCGAATCACAAGAAGATATGCTCCCATGAGCCGAGATCACATTCCAGGTTTTCTGAATAAGATGCCCAAGGTAGATTGGTCCAGGAATCTGCCTACGTTTAACGATGATGGTAAGAAAGACGCTGCTTTACATCTGGTTAGATTTCACATGCATATTCGCAAGTTGAAGGTGGAATTTCCTGAAGATTGCTTGATGAAGGTATTTCTGGCCACTCTGGAAGGTGAAGCCCAATCTTGGTATGAAAATTTGCCGCTGGCCTGTATTTATTGTTTAAAGGATTTTCATGCCATGTTCATTGAAAGATATCAAGTATCTTATCCATCATTAAATTTAGTTCATGACTGTTGCAAACATGCTTCTACTTTTATTGAAAGCCTTGAGAAATATTATGAAGATGATAATTTTATGGATGATGAGATTATGGAAGCCCTATATGAGAATCCATTTCAGCAACATGAAGAGAACCTAAAGGATACCTATCAAGGTGCTCAGGAGACTTTGCAGCAGGTTGATGGCCATATGGCTGAAAATGATGAAAGGGAGAATGTCATTTCAGATCTGCCCACAGAAGACAGCAGCATGCAAGTAAGTCCAGTTCCAATTGTAGATTGTGATAATGTCTAGACAGCTACTTCAGTTTCAGATTCAGATCATGATGACCAAGAATATGTTGTGTTGAATCCCATCAAAGAGAATTCTGCTGTTGAAATCATCTGGGATGCAGAAGACAGAGTTTTTAATCCAAATGTTCTCATGCCATTAGAATACAGTCTTCATAAAGAGGTAATTCAGTTAGTTCATGAAAAACAAGATGAGATCTTCATTCAAGTAAGTGAAACAGTTCCTTTGGATGAATTTATGGTAGATGATAGAAATGTCATGTTTGGGTTTCAAGAATCATCTAAAGTTGCTTTTCTCATGACTGATGAATGCAATAAGGAACATGATAATCTAGCTGTCATATCATATGAAGATGACCTACAATACATTCAGACTGTAGAAGATCAGAACATTCAGGATTCCTTTTCAGTTTCTTCTTCATATGTTTCATGTGTTGAAATGTTTTTACAAGAGGAGATCTGCTCATCTACCTGTTCAGAGTTTTTTGAAGCCCAGGAACATATTGTTACTGAAGTACATCATGAAGGAAGATCAGAATTAGAAGCAGGAGAAAAGGACACCTTGTTCTTTCAGCAAGAGGTAAATCTTCATGTTTTTCAGGATCCAATGGCAGATTTGTTACAGTCAGCAGTGAAAGTGATTATTGCAGTGTTCATTGATGAAGGAGATCATGGTCAGCTATGTTTTTGGATGCCCAGTTATCAGTTTGTATTGTTGACCAGGAGATCTGATCGGGAGAATCAGTCAAGAAGCTGTCTGCTTGACTGGTTACATTGGAAAGCCAATTATACATGATTGTATATATTTCATTAGTATGCAGGTGGTCGTCATCATGATTCCAAATCTTGATGGACTGCTGCCTATTTTCAAAAGCTTGGTAATTTTTTGTTTTAAGTCAGTCATGAGTCATTTTTGTTTGGTCTGTTGAGTCAGTTTTTTCAAGTTATTTTAGTTTGCCATCGAGTCGGTTTGAGTCAAGTTTCAGTCAAGTTTTCATTCAATAAATGTGTCAAAGGTTTTGTGTTATTCGTTCAAATAATGATTCCATCGCCCAATGAATGAAGGCACTGGTCTGCTCTCCCAAAGATCTGCCGTTCTTGGCACCTCCAAGGAGCTACCATCCCCATTGGAGCCAATGTTAGAGTCAGCCTTTGCAGCCTTCCTCCAGTGATCAAACATGCTCTTATAAAGTGATTTTAAGGTGTCAAGGTCAAATTTTGTCATTTCAATGAGTCTTCAAGCAAAATTTGATCACTAGGCATTAGGTCTAGGGTTGGTTTTCACTCTTTTCAAATTTGTCCAAATGTCAGTCCATGTCACCATTCAGCTGAGTGTATCATCATTCAGGGGGTTTCCATCATCATGTCAAGTTCCATTGAGTCATTTTACACCTCGTTCATGCTTCAGTTGTGCCTAGGAAAGGTCCATTTCCCTCTCCTAGGGTTTTGGAGGTAATTTCTCTTGGATGGTCAAATCGTCGGAAAAACTTGTATCCTGATGTTCACACACCTTCCCCTATCCTTAATATACCTCATTAAACACTTCCCATCACTGAGATCCCCCAAATTCCTCATTTTTGCACAAACCCTAGTTTCTTGCCAAAACTTGGCAATTTCCTAGGCTAGGCCTGTGTTTTTCCCTTTTGGACCCCTTCCCCTCACTCAATCTCTGTGATTCCACTTTCCCCTGCTTCCTAACATCCCTCCCTACTTCCCAAAATTTCCCCAAGAATTTAGAAGCCTCTTATCCCCTTCATTTCGCTTCATTTCGACAAAATCCCTTGTTTCACCCATCGGGATAAGTTTCACTAAAAAGATGTTTCAGAGCAATCAAAGATGAATTTTGGAAAACTGAGAGAGGTTTTTGTTCACAACATGCCTAGGAATAAAAATCTCTTTCACTTTTTACACAGGTATCATGGTTTTGAAGAAATGTCAAAAATACCGTTGCCTCAGGAGAATTGAATGCACCTCTGAAGTGACCTTGGGAAAATCAAGTTTTCTCCTAGCATGTTTGGCCAAATGACTTGCTTGATGAGTCAAATGATAACTAGACAGAAATACCTTTCCAATGAGCTATCATGAGCTCAATTTGGAGTTGAGGAAGACCTTCAAAAGTTGATTGCAACAGCGCTCTGCCTTGAGGCAGCCTCATTCTGCTCATTTTGACTAATGTTGGGAGATTTGATTTTTTATAGGGTAAATAGAATCAAAATTGCATAATTCCACTTGTGTTGGAAATTATACTCCAATAGATTTCCAACGAACTATAACACGCCCGATTTGGACACCGGGAAGGCCTCCAAAAGCTTTCTGCAAAATGCACTATGTGGCAAGAGGGAACAGGAGCGACCCACCTGGGCAGAGCGACCCACCTGGGCATTTTTCATAGTGTAAATTTGCACAGGAGCGACCCACCTGGGCAGAGCGACCCACGCATCAACAGAGGTTTGAAAATTCGTTTTGAGCGCCCAGTTTGGTTTGGGATCGCCCCCATCGGCCTTCAAACAGGTTTTTAACAATTGCTCAATGGTTTTTAATGTGATGGTGGCATCATTTATGATTTCAAACATTTGAAATGGAGGATTTAAACCCTACAGTCATGGCAATATCGTTCTTCAGGGTTTTAAAATGAATATGGATGGTTGCATGAGTTTGTCTCCTATCTTATATCAGTGATATATCCAGCCTTGCATATATTATCAAAACCCTATTATTCTCATACCCATTATACCATTGTGGCCATTGCTATTACTTTACCATGTTCAAGACTTTTGTTCCATGGTGACTATGGTTATATTGTGTCTCACTGCCCAATGATAAAAACATTCTCATAACTCTGTTTCACTGCCCATTGACACTTATAACTCTGTTGTAATTGCTCATAGACAAACACATTCATATGATGCCGTGCTCCCTTTGACAAGATTTGCTCAATATTCTGAAGGTTTCCTGCTCCCTTTGGTAAAGTTTCACTTGCATTTAAAACAAAGACTGTGCCTCTTTTCCAATCCACTTAAAACAAAGATATTATCATTGTTTGTTTCCTTATGGTGTTTTGACGGTGGGGATATTTGTTGGGTGTTGAAACACACATCATAACTTTGTTTGCACTGCTTTCATATCAGTATACATAGTGCCAATAGCTTGGTCAGAGCCATGACAGAGACAGAGTCAGTGTATGAGCAGGAGTCGGACAGTGACTCAATCATTGAGGTTGATGCACTGAGATGGAGCATACCAGTGCACCAGTAGTGGTAACATATCAGAGAAGCCACAGATCTTTGTTTCAACATCACGACGAGTACTATCTTCACCCGGGGTGGAAGGGGTCTCGTTGACTTCATCAGCAACGCGAGTACTATCTCCACATGGCGTGGAAGGGGTCTAGCCTTCTTCATCAGCGCAGGTACATTCACAGGATAATGATGGAGACAAAGACACCAAGGTCCCATTTTTCATTTTCAACAGGTTGAACATACACATTGCTACATCATGACTGACAACAACACATCATACAACCGAGACAGTGTTTTCATCACAGGAACTGCATGCAACAGGAGAGCACTAAAATGGCGGAAAAGGCCTAATCCACTTCGGATTTTGGCCGAGGCTTCATTGACTGGGCAGGACACATGATGGAGGACCTCCGCTCCGAATTTGGGCAAATTCGGAGAAAATTTTGTCATTTTCAAATTTTTGGGTCAAAAAACAGGTTTTGCAGTTAAGCGGGTCGCACACTCATGCGCTCACTTTTTTTTGGGACACTTGCTGGAGGAAATTTTTACATTTTTGGATTTTTCATGGTTAGTTATGCATCCTCAGAAGTCAACTTAGCATTTCATCAAAATCTGGATGGTCAAAAAGCTCAAAAACACCATGAAAACCACCTTGCTGCCACCTTTTGCACCAGCAGGGAGTACCTCTAGGAGAATGAGGTTTTGGAGGGTCAAATGAGCTCCAAATTCAGAAATTCCACTTGGGTTGGAAAGTAGACATCCAGGGATTTCCAACGAGCTATCATGAGCTCAATTTGGATGCTGGGAAGTACCTCAAATTCAGCCTGGAACATGAGCGACCCACACGGCTCAGGAGCGACCCACTTGAAATTTTTCCTGAATCTTCAGCTGCCAGCTCAGTTTTTCGCCTAGTATGGACCAGTTTTGCTTATGGATAGAATTTTTGGGTTTTTATGATGTAAATTCATGTTTGGCATGTAACTTTGGCTTATTTTTATCTCTTCTAGAAGTTTCACTCTCAAATGAGTAAAAAATCATGTAATGGATCAGTTTCCACTCTTTTAGAGGCAAGTTGTTAGCTGCCTAGATTGTAGTTCCATGATTAGAATTGGTTGAAACTGATCCCTGAAGAGGGAATTCGACCCCTAGAGGTGGGGAAAGGGGTTAGAGTGATCTATATATTGTAATTTCTCAATCATTTTCAGGTGTTGGAGAGGTTGGACTCTTGGGATACTTTTGATACCATTGTACATATTTTTCATATTTTGGCTAAGGAAAGATCAGGGGTTTTGCGGCACTTGTTGGGATCCTTGTGGTGTTCTGTTCTTGATGATGTTTCTCCTTTGTTTACTGTAAGTTTCTTCATGTTTAATGTATGCCATCCTTTCATTATGCTTCTGAACTAAATTGAATGAGTGATTTAGGTTGAATCCATTGTTTACAGTGCTTGGCCTTTGAATTCAGTTAGTTCTATATGTTTTCAGCTGTTTGGAGAGGATCCAAGTTCTTCTTTGCCCTCTTCAGCTCCTTGTCGGTCTAATCTATCCATATATCCAATTCAAAGCATCAAGATCATCACCTACCTCGCCCCAGCTCGAACTCTGCAAAGGTCTGACCTTATCCCCGGACCCAAAATTTGTTTTCCCATTACTCCAGCGAGAACCCAAAAAACCAAAAAACAAACATTCTTATCTCTTTACTAGCCTAAAATCAATTCTTATTGCAAGTCATCTCGCATCCTATTGCTCATTTTCTCGAGATTGATGGAGAGAGCCCTCTCCTGTCCTCGTAGGGCTAGCTACGAGGCTGAGCGTGGTTTGATGTAGCCTTGAGTTTTACTTCATTTCAGCCTGAGGTAGATTTGAGTGCTAACAAACCATACCAAAAACCTTTTCAGAACCAAGTCATAAAGTAGAATCGACCATACCGATCTTGAGCCCATAGACTTGCAGCAGAGTCTTATTAGAGAAGCTTCTCCTTCCACACCACCTGATTTCCAACTTCTCCACCACTTTGACTCTTTTCATCCTAAGTCTGTTTAGAATCAGTTGACTGGTCCAAGTACTTCTGTCACACCCATTCACACCACCACTGTGCAAACCACTCCATCTCATAGCACAAATCCTCCACTTGTAAATCCACCATTAGCTCCCACCATGGCAGCATGGTATGCGCCCCTTGTGTTACTGCAACCATTGATACCTTTGCCAAATGATTACCAATCCAGAATCCCACACTTCACTGGGGCTAAATCCACTACCTCCCAACATCATGTAGATAGAAAGAATGATGTTTTTGACTACATGGAATTATAAGAGGAAGAAACCATGAAGACAAGGATGTTTACCCAAAGCCTAGGAGCTAAGAAATGGTTCAAAAAGCCTAACTCCCAATAACATATGATCTTCCTTCCCTTCCAAACTTTCATAACAAATGGGAAATCAAGAAAAACCCTCTTTAAATCCTCTGAGAGTATACAACCTCAAAAGAAGCAAGGAAAGGTATTGAAGACTATTGCCTCTGCAATAATGTTTTAACGCATTACCTGAGAGCATGAAGAGCCACATTAGGCTAACTGGCCAGTCTGGGGAGGGTTTTGGCCTAACATGGCCTATCAACTAAGAAAGAGAGCCCTAACTTTAGAAGACATGTGGGCTATTGATGAGGTGACTTAGTGAAAAAAAAGAGATGCCATGAATCAAAAAAGGGTAACATACAAAGATGACACCATGCCCTCCACCTCCTCATATGATTCCAAGATGGAAAACCTTCTTAGGACCATGGAAATAATGATGGAAAGAATAAGCATAAATGAAAGAACACCCCCTAGGGACAACCAAAAAAATCCCCAAAACAGAAACCAGAATAAAAATTTTAGAAGAGACCTACCCCAAAACAGACCAAGGGAAAATGATCAACAAATCAGGCCACCCTTCCAAGATAACTATGTTGACAAAGGGGAAAGAGATATTGAACAACCAGATGAGAATCATCTAAACTTAATAGGCTCTGATAGTGAGGGTGAGGTTTTTATCACAGAATAAGAACAAGGCTTTCTCTCCTCAAACCAAGATGAAACAAGCTATGAATATTCCGAAGACCACGAATTCAGATTAGAAAATGCCATAATGGAAGTGCATAGGAAATATGATCTTAGGAGTAATAAAAACCAAGACAACTCCAGGAAAAACAACTCAGACACTGTTGTTAAGAAAACTCCTGAAAACATTCTTAAAAGAACAGCAGACAATAATAGTACCATGGCTAAGAAAACTGATCCCAACAAGGATAAAACTAGCCAATCAGGAGTTTACACAAGCTATCCTAGCACCCCTACTAGTGACCCTGAGAAAACTCTAATGACCAAAGCCCCGAACCAAAGTCAACAAATTAAAAATGTGGAGAAATTTATGGCTGATAAAACTGATGTAAATATGTCCAAAACTCAAGTACCTTTCACCTTTGAAGGAGAGATCACTAAAATCAAAATAACCATCCCTCTCACTAAATTGGTAGCTCGGGACATGTACCGCTCCCAAGTCTTGAAAGTCTTGAACATAGGAAATGATACCGACACTCTGAATCTAACGGATGATAAACCAGAGCTGTTGTTTGGACCTGAAGTAGATGGAAAATACCAAGAAGGAGTCATTCCCCCATTATATGTTAGTCTAAACATACACGACAAAATCCTACATAATGCCATGCTAGACTCTGATGCCTCTTACAACCTCATGCCAATGGTAGTGATGGAAAGATTGGGCCTAGAAATAACCAGGCCCTACAAAGATCTGTATTCCTTCGATTCAAGCAGAGTTAAATGTTTGGGCCTGATCAAGGACTTATGTGTCAATCTGGCACAAATCCCTGCTAAGAGCCTGGTCATGGACATAGTCGTGGTTGACATTCCCCCCAAATATGGCAGGCTTTTGTCCCGATCTTGGGGAGCTAAACTTTTGTGCAACCTCCAAATTGACATGTCTTATGCTACCATCCCAATTTTTAGCCAAACTAGGAGACTATACCAGGAATCTCATATGAAGTATATGGTAAGCAAGCTAGATAGACCTAATAACACCCCTATCTATTCAATTCATTCAGATTTGGACTCATTCATCTTGTATAATTAAAATGACCTTGATGAGCAAGTAAACGAAGATTGTGAGGATCTAGGTACATTACAACAATCAAATCACTTCCTCTATGATGAGTTTGACAGTCAAAACTATCATGATCCTAAAACACCACAAGATAATAAAACTGAAACTGATTTCCTACAGATTAAAAATGAAATATCAGAAACAAGAATTAGTTTAGAAAAGGGAACAGGTTGCTCAAAAGAAAAACAAATCACAAGAACACAACATCTTCCTTTCGCTAATCTAAAAAAAATTAAACTCCCTCACCAAACACAAACCTTTGGGAATCTGGAACAAGAAAGTTTGATGTTTCTACCTTACCTAGATACTTCATCATCCAAGAAATTTTCCCTTTCAGAAAAATTATCAATTTTCACAAATATTGCTACAAATCCCAAAGAAATTTTCGTTGAAACTGATATAAAGGAAGATAGCATGGGTAAACTTAAGAAGCCTGAAATAATTAAGTTGTCTAAAATTTTATCACTACACACAAAACAAAGGAATACAAGATTGTGCAAATTTTTTTAGAATACTTATGTGTGTAGGTAGGCTAGTCTAAAACCTTGTAACACAACCATTGGTCTAAAAGGCCTTCCTTTCAAAAAAAATGAGAAAAAATTTGAGCAGTTGAGTTCACTTAGAAAGAAGGCAAAGGGACATAGGTTTGGTATAAATTTTAGGTACCAAGAGCAACCCTTCCAAAAGAACAAATACATTTTTACGAAAAAGGATCATACTTTACAAAGGGTATGGTTTTCTAACCAAATCTCATTTCATGATAGTTTTTCAGGTTACCATCAGATGATACCACTTTAGATCAATCAACTCAAAGATTTTTTCAAATTTCCATAGGACATTTGCATGCTTAGACAAATACGTCCCAGGCTAGAAAGTGCTGGAGATACTTTTCGAAAATCTATGCCTTGAGTTTTAAATTTCTCTACTATGGTGCACATGGATGACTTCATCATTTTCTTTAAAAATGAGAAAGAGTACCTTGCCTACTTGAAAAGGATCTTTGACTCAAACTGGTTTGAAGAGAAAAGGTCAAAGAAGAAGCACCAAGGGAATCATGGATTTTCTGAAAACTCCTTGAATAATCCTGATACCATGTTGTCAAATAGAGGTAACTCTATTTTCTATTTTCAAGAGATGAATGGAAAAAAGATGTTAGGAGATCCTTTTGAAGATAGGATGCTCAAACACTACAGTTGTCAGGATCCTTAGCTTTAAAATTTTCACTCATTGTACATACCATTGTGTGAAGAAAAATTCAAAAAGAGAGAAAAACACAAAAGCATAGAAAAAATATAAAAGAGGGAAGATTCTAAAGAAAAGGTACAACCCCATACCCAAAAATAGTGATACTTAAAGTGTGCAAGCCTAAATGCCACTACGAGTGCAAAAAGAATGTCTTGTTCGATCATCTAGCCTAATCATGGTTGAACATGTTTTAAATGTATTGCTGATAAGTTAGTGAAAAGAATGATGGTCAAATTATTCAAGCTTAACTTGTCGAAGAAAATAGATTAGGAGAGAAGATACTGGTTCCACATTATCAAAAGAGAACCAAGGAGAAAAATTGGGATGAATAGCAAACTATATATCTTAGCCCTAATTTTTCTAGTCTTATTTTGTACAAAAATAACATTTGTGTGCAGCTTGTTTTTATGCGACAAACCTATGATAAATCAGATTGTCTAATCCCGATTTATTCATGTTTTCAATTTCATTTTTTTAGCTTAGTAAATAAATCATGTCAAACAATTTAACCTTGACAGTTGAGTAGAATAGGTAGAGAATCAAAGGAGTTCAATAGCTTAATCTAAACTCCTTAAAGCAATAAGTGTAGAAGTAGATAGTTTGTTTTCATTTTCAAAATAAAAATGTCAATGGGTTTGCCAGTTCAAGTGCACCCAAGGAAGAAAAAATGTTAGACGAGTAGGTTGGGTAGGTAAAAGTGAAGTTGAGCTAATCATGCTTTCAGATTTTCAAAATTACTACTTCAGGGAAAGCATCAGCAAAAGAAAAGAGAAAATCCACCCAATGGATGAGGCACTGGTCTTCATAAACCAAGAGATCTTAAATTCTAGACACCTCCTAAAAAGGAGCTGCCCTCCTCAAGTGGAGCCACTATTATTCATTAGTAATTTTCACCTGCTTTAGATGACTAAATGCTCTGTCCAAGATTTCTAGAAACAGAATTCAAGAATCATGTGAGTTCTATAAATCCCCTCAAAGAGAAATTTTTTTCATTATCCCACCTCCTTGTGAAAGCATGGCGAATCTATCGCCCAGACAAGACCAATTGTCTCTCACTCTCACTATGTTTTCCATCCCTGCCTATAACACTCTATCTCTGTCTTCCTAAGCCCTCTACTTTCACACCTTGTTTCGCCAATTAAATCAAACTTTTCTCCTTTCTCACCAAGTGCCTCAAGCAATGGTGTTGTCAAAACTCCCTGTCTAAAATATGTTTGAAGTAGAAAAAAGGTTTTTTGGTGGTCTAGGATGGTAGTGCATAATAGAGTGTCAAAAACCCTGTCTCCTCATCCAACCCCTGATTCAAATATTGAGCCAAAAACCTATTCCAAATCATTAAAATAAGTCAAATAGGGTCACCTAGGTTATGCACTATCATGTTTCTAAATTCAATATTTCCACAAGTATTCAAAGGTGAAATCAAGTGAACACAAGGATGAGGCCATATCATTGGTCAAAGAACATCAAAGACCTCTAAAGGTATCCTCTTCATCAAGCAGTAAGCTTGAAAAGGATCAATTTACCATGTCAAAGCATTTCTGCAGATATTTTTTGTAAATGGTCAAATAGCAGAACAAAGGCAAAGAAGGAGACCTAAAAGGCTTGTAAAGGCATCCATAGCAGGTGGTAAGATACAAATAGGCTTAAATTTTACAATGAAGAAACATGATCTCATCAGGGAGCATTATGAAGTGTTGCCCATCAAAAGGTCCATACAGGTCATAAGAGACAGTGGCACATAAGCTGTTAGCAATCAATAAAATTTTGTCATAACTAATGATGGCTATAACAAGTCTTTCACCCTTCAAGAAACAAATTTGGAGCAAATCTATGAGTTCTTGAAGCCTTGTTGTGTCTCTTGTCCAAAACACCCTCTCACTTATGTTTTCACTTTAAAAACCTTCAAAGAAGCCCTGCTGATTCAAAAATAAAGTTGCCTTCAAAGCTATAATTCCCACCATTTCTCCATTTCAAAATATTCCCTTCATGTCACCCATTTTCCTCATTTTACCCTTTATTTCCCTCCTGAAATTTCCTTTTTCCTTTATTATTCCTCCATTTCTTCAAGAAATCCCTTTAAAAACATTATAAATCTTCTTTTACTTGGTTTAAAACCATTCTTTTACCCCATCAAAACCCTTAAAAAATCTTCATTTCGGCCTAATTCTGCACCTTTTAAACATTCAGGCTCAAGCACCTTTCAGCTTAGCCCTAGCCTCTTTTTTTCATATAGCCTGGTCCTGTGACCAAGCACTAAACCCCATCAGCTATTGCATATCGCAGCCTCACGATTCCGCTTTACCCTGCCGATGTCCCACCACCGATATACATTCCACCGATGGAATCCTAACCATCGATCTACTTCCATCTGACGGTCCGCGCTCCATCGGTCGTCGCAATATTTCATTCTGCCTTCCCTTCTATCTGCAATGTGCATCCCGCCGAAAAGATCCTGACCATCGATCCTCAAGATCCTATGGCTATTGGGGCTCCACCCTTTCTCAACCCCTCATCCACCATATCCCCCCCAGAATCAATCCTAACCGTTGATCATAATCGATCAACGGCCCGCACTTAACCCAATCCATTTCACCCCACTAATTAAAAACCTTTCGCTACATGACAAAGGCTAACGTCACCATCAGGACCCACCTTCCTCCTCCCATGCATCTTTTCTCCCCCCGCGCTAAACATCCACCGTAGATCTACAGCTTGCAAATCGAATGGTCGACGCATCGTTTCGCACCCATTCCACCCACACCCCCGCAACATGCAATTTGAACATGAAATGGGTGGTTTTCAGGGGACACACGTCAACCCCTAAACCTTATCGTGTTCCCCCCTGCCAATACCACTTACCGCCCGGGCCTCACGCGAAAACCATTCACGGTTTTCCCGAAACCAACAATGCTTTCTTCGTGCTAAAAACTCTATTTTAAACCCTGGTTCTTTGCTCTTCACCATAGAACCTCCTCGCTGCATGCACCCTCCTCCTCGCTGCTCTTCCTGCCCCCACACAACTTCTGTAAGTAGTTTAAAACCACAACGTAGGTTTTCATAATGTTTTTAATGTTTATTTGCAGGTTTTAATGGTGGGTTAATGTGCAGGCTCTCCCACAGTCAAGCAAAGTGACAAAGAGCCGAGGATGATGATCCTCGAAGGCTCAAAACAATGCATAAAAGTGATAAGAAAGGGTTTATTACACGTTTAAGGTGATGTGTCATGAGCATCGACCATTCATTCAAAACCCTCTAGTGTAGAAAGCCACCTGTACACCAGCAAAATGGAAGAAACAGTGAAGATTAGTGAAGAGTATCAGAGAGATTAAAGTTTAAAGGTTAAGTCAAAAGCATGAAAGATTAAAAGACTTAAACCATGCAGATTATAGATAAAGACAACATAATGAAATTATGAAGGAAAAAAGGAAGATCGGGTCTTAACAAAGTTTGATGATGAAATTAAAGGAATGATTAGGCTAAAGCAGCCTCGAACACATCAACACAGATCATTTATTCAATCAGAAATATCAACTGACACCTTTTGCCTACTCTTTATCTGTAAAGGCAACAAACAGTTATTTCACAAAAGAATGTATTTTAAACTGTCAGAACAATTAATGTAAAGATGAGGATAAAGCCTCAAAGTCAATATTTTCACCTATTTTATCCTTAGAAAGTTAAGACAAAGTTATTAAACAGAGAATTAGCTGCATACATGTTCCAACCTTAGGCCTTGCATGGTTTCAAGGCTAGGAACATATTTACTTTGTCATTAATAACATTTTGAACCTTAGAAGAGTCCCACCTCCTCATTTGCAGCATAAATAGTTCTTTGGAACTCATTGTAGGTGTTGGATTTTGATGACTGATGCTAGAATAATACATAGTCTTTTGAAGCTCTTGAAGAGAAATTGATGTTTTGGAACTCATGCATGATCTAATTTGCTTGTTGATGGAGAAGGATTGTTTGCAGGATCCATAGGCTTGGTTGATGGTGAATTTTTCTTTTGTTTATGTTTTCTAGTTTTCCATTATGTTTTCCATATTTCTATGTTGCAGTAGGACAAAGAATTTAGATTAAGAAATGTTTTCTAATGGCACCTTAAATCTGTTTGTCCTTCACTGCCTTAATGTTTTCTTCTGCTAAGATACATTAGGGAAATCATTTCTTGCTCTCTAACAAGTTCTTAGCTCATCCATTTCTTGAATAATTTAGATAAGTTAGCATCAATTATGATTTATGGTTAGCCCTGCATATTGTTGCCACTGAAATATTCCGTTCTTGGAATCATCTCTTTAAAGCAGCTTTGTCTAGGTTTGTCAAAGAAGTCTGTTTAAAATCATGCTCTTTGCCTTTACTTAGCTAAAATTGTTTTAAGGAAACCTTATAGCTGTAAATTTGGATGTTAGAGTTTCCTCTCCTTCTATGGTTATAGTTATTTGTGTATCTTAAATGTTTTTTCTGCTCTAGATGATAAAAGCTCTAAAAGTTGGATAAGTTTCTTACATTTCTAAGTTTTTATCAGAATGTTTGTCTTGGTTAATTATCTATTTTTAGTCTGAAATCAAATGGATTAGGTTATGCTTATGCCTTTTATTCTCTGGCTATTCTTATCAATTTTCTAACTCCCTCAATTTACAAGTATATAAAGGATTCGGTTTCAGCCCTTTATTAGTTTGTTGTTCTCAATCTTTATGTCCATTTCATAAATCCTTCATAACCTTAAAATATCCACCAACCAAGTAAACTTGCCCTGCAAATGCTCTTAAACACCATTGATTAACTTATCTGGATCTTGTTAGACTCCATTGCCCAATGAATTAACAATATTCCATGTTTCCTATCTAAAATCTATCAAAGTATCATACCCAACCAAAAAACAATCAAAATACCTCACACTTAACATCTAGCCTAAAATCAACCCTAATTAGTAAAAAAGACATATCTTTGCACACATTGAGAGATCCCTCTCTGAATACAGGAAGGCTAGTTCCTTGGATTCCAAATCTTGGTTTGATGTTACCCTTGTCAATTTGTATCTCAATCAATCTAGCAAATTACAGGGAGCTAACATAATGGCGATCATGGTGGGACCTTTTTGAGTAAAATTCCCTAAACAAGACACTCAGTATTCATTCAAGTGAACTATAGCTTTCTTCAAGCACTACCAACATAATGGTGATCATGATAGGACCTGTCTGAATCAGTGGAAATCTAAGTAACCCTTATGATTCTAAGATACCCTTATCAAACCTTGAAGAAATCAGCTAGTAAGCCATAGAGTAGACTCTGTTTGTTTCACCACCTTAGCTAAGTGATGAATCAAGTGTAGGACACTCTTACAAACCATAGAACTATATAAAAACTCAGAAAACCCAAAACATTTTCAGATTGTTTGTCAAAATACTTATTGGTGGTGGACCATAAAACATTTTACCTACAAAAAAGCTAAAAAATTCCACCTGGCGACTCCACAACCTTCAATAGACCTAATGAATCCACTGGTAGAAGACTCTAAATTGGTTAAAAAGATTCAGTGACCCTTTTTGATTTATAAACATGGATCCAAGGATACAAAGGAGATATGCTCCAATGAACAGAGATCATATCCCTGGATTCCCACACAAAATGCCTCAAATAGATTAGATGAAAACCTACCTATTTTTCAAGATGAAAATTTTTATGACCCCTTGTTACATCTCATCAAGTTCCATATACATATATGGAGGTTAAAATTTGAATGGCATGAGGACTGTCTTATGAAAATGTTCATGGCAACATTAGAAGGTAAGGAAAGAAATTGGTATGAATGGCTAGAACTTGGCATCTTGTTTTCTTTAAAGGATTTTCACAAGGTATTTTACAAACACTATATAGGGTATTGTCCATCTCTATCCTTAGCTGAAAATTGTTGTGATCAATCTAAATATCTCATACAACACCTTGTTAGCATTGATGAAGATTTGGGAAATTGGCATAATGAAGAATTATTAGAGGATATCCATACATTTCTTACCCAAAGTAACCATCAAGATGGCCAAGAAGAGTTGATCAAGAATGAAATCTATCAAAAAATAAGAGAGGATCCACAAGAGATCTTTGAAAAGGTTGAAACAAATAACAATCCATCTATTCCTCTTTGTAAAATACAAGAGGACATTCAACCACAAGATCAACCTCCACGAAAAAAGGAAAGCAATTGTTGCCCAATCCAAAGAAAACAGAAAATGCCTCCTCCTTTAACTGAAAAAGAAATAGATCAGATGTTATCCACTACTTCCTTACCTACTAAAGAAAATACTCATAAAGAAACAAATGAACATATCACTGTTAAAATTGTAATACCTCCTCAAGAAAACATTCAACCCTATGAGTAATCACAAAAGGAAGAAAAAAATCATGATTCTATCCAGAGAAAGAGAAAGACACCTCCGCTTTTAACTGAAGAAGAAAATAATCAAATCCTAAGCATGCAACCAACTTCCAAAATTTTTATGTAAAGAGGATATATCTATATGTTCTATTGCTGACCTATTTGCTGATGCCTTTTCTCATACATAAGCCATAGAACATCTTGATGTTGATGCTAGACTACCTTCTCAAGAAACATTGGTGCCAGGGAATTCTCCTACTCATCAAGATTATGGCTCTCAAATAGAAATCATCTCACTCAATCAAGGCATACCAAGGTTGCTTGAAAGCAGCACAAATTTTCATTTTGAAGTTGTCAAATCAAATAGTCATAAATAAGGAGAAGAGATTATTTCTCAAAAGGATCCCAAGGTTAGTCAAGAGGAGGGAGTAATCCTAAATGAGGTTTATTTCTCAAATCCTCTAGGCCAGTTATTATTCGAGGACCCCTTTGTTGTTTCCTTAGAGACTTTTAAGAAGGGAATAAAACATGCCAGGGATAGTTTGTGGCAGAGCTTAAAGGAAATTTGGAGTGCTACTGTTCATAAGAAGACAAAGTGGGAGTCTCCTACCAACATACCTGAGAGGTGGAATAAAAAGTAATTATCTAGTCACTTACTTGACTGGCTATACTGGAAAAAAGAGTTCACCTGATAAAAGTACATCATATGTAAAGTTAGATTAGGATAGATAGGCACAAATAAGCTCAGCCTGTGAGCATATTTTAGTCTTAGAATGCTTTGAAAAAATAAAAATACAAAAGCAATAAAAGAACAAAAAATAAAAGAGGGAACATTCAAAAAAGGTACAGCCCCATACCCAAAAAGAGAATTTTCTGAAAGTGTGCAATTCCAAATGCCACTGTTGATGAAAAAATGATATATTGTTCAGTAATTTAGCCTAATCATGGCCGAACATACTTTAAATTTATGTTGATAAGTTAGTAGAAGCACCGATTGATAATATTATTTCAGACTTGGCTTATCAGTAGAATAGATTAGGATAGAAAAGAAATGGTTCTAACAAACTCAAAACCTGAACCAAAGAAAGAAAGAAGGATGTTCATAATTTTCAGATCTTAAGCCTTCACAGTTTTGTTATTAATTTTCTGCAAATAAAGTCTATGTGCAGCTTGTACATAAATTCCATAGCCCCCATAGAAAATCAGACTGTCTAATCCTGATTTGACTGTGTTTAAATTTCCTGTCTTAGAAATAGAGAATAAATCTGTCAAACGGCCTAATCTTGACAGATATATAGTTAGTTAGAGAAAAAATGAGTTCAACTGTTTAATCTGAGCTCATGGAAGTTTTAAGGGTACCAATAGATCATTTTTTCCTATTTTTGAAAAGAATAAAATATTGATGTAAAAAGTGTTTGCAAGTCCAAGTGCACCCTATGAAGAAAAAATGTTAGGAAGTAGGTTGTGTAGGTAGAATGTTTGGGAAAAAATCATTGTGTTGATACAAATACTGATCATCTTTTTAAGCAGCATGATCAAAGAAGAAAGAGGTTGTCAAAGTGCAGCAAAATACAAAGGCACTGGTCTACTTTCCAGAGATTTATCTCTGAGGTTTTTGACACCTCCAAGGAGCTGCCCTCCCCAAGTGGAGCTGTTGTTAGCCATCAATAAAAAAATTTCGTAACTAATGATGGCTATAACAAGTCTTCCAACCTTCAAGAAACAAATCTGGAGCAAATCTGTGAGTTCTTGAAGCCTTGCTGTGTCTCTTGTCCAAAAGACCCCTCTCATTGATGTTTTCACTTAAAAAACCTTTAAATAAGCCCTACTGATTCAAAAAAAAAATGCCTTCAAAGCCATAATTCCGACCATTTCTCCATTTCAAAATATTCCCTTCATGTCACCCATTTTCCTCATTTAACCCTTTATTTCCCTCCTAAAATTTCCTTTTTTCCTTTATTATTCCTCCATTTCCTCAAGAAATCCCTTTAAAAACCTTGTAAATCTTATTTTACTTGGTTTAAAACCACTTTTATCCTTGTCAGAAACTCCTAAAGGGGCCTAAAAAACCTTCCTTTAAACTTATTTTCCGACTTGTTTTATGTATAGGCTTTAAGCCCCTGAGGGCTTAAGCCTCTCCGCCCCTGCTTCCCATATGACCCGGTCCTACGACCAAGTCCTAAGCCCCATTGGCCCATCGGTGCTTCGGCGGTTCCAAATTCCTTTTTCCCTCCCCTTTCTCCCACCGATAGCCGACCTCTGATCTCATCCCAACCGTCCATTTCCTCCTAATCAACCGCTCAGAGTAACTACGGGGGAACCCCCCAAGCTTTTCGCCCGTACTTCCCACTGCCCCCGTAGCTGACCCTTTGACTATAGAGATCTCAGATCTAACGATTGAGGTTTTTTGCGGGGGCACACCCCAAACATTTTCTTCCGTACCCTCAGCACCCCCCCCCGCCCGCAATAGATCTCGACCATTGATCTATTGCTAATTCGACGGCCCATGCTCGTTCCCCCTTCCCTTTCCCCTTTTCTCTTCATACCTCGCTCCTGGTCCTCTTTTCCCCCATAAAACCTTCTTCCACTTTGTTCAACCCCCATTCCTTCATTTTTCTTTTATTACTCTCCCCGCGTTATGCATATCCCTTGAGCGATCTTGACCGTCGATCTTATCGATCTGACGGTCATCGCACTCCCTTTGCACCCTCTGATCGCCCGACCATCCCTTACCCTTTCACCCCCGCAATCAATCCCCACCGTAGATCTTCTTGATCTAACGGTTCCTACTTAACCCAATCCATTAACCCATTGCACATAACATTCCCGCTATCAAACAAAATAGCCCACGTCACCATTGGTCCCACCCCCCATTATTCAACCGCCCGTCCAATCTTCGGCTGCCACCTGGCCTCCATCATCCACCTTCCGCTCGAGCACCTTCCACCTATCACGCTCCCCTGTGTCCATTGGATCTACACCCCCAGATCCAGCGGCCCACGTTCAATTTCGCGTAGAATTTGTTGTCAGGGTTTAACAACACGAATCTACGCGAAACAGGCGGTTTCGGGGTGGACAGGTGTCGCACCCTGTGTGGTATCGCGTTCAAAATGTGCAAAACCACTTATCGCTTGGATGCCACGCGAAAACCGCCAACGGTTTTCACAGTACCACCTTCCTCATTTCACGCCGAAATACAAATTTTAGCCTGTTTTCTTTATATTTCCGCCTCCCTCCATGCATTTTTCTCCTCCTCACTGCTCCTTTCGCCCTCCGCCAAGCTTCCAAGGCATTTTACCCATCCCTCGCACGTTTTATATAACAGTTTGTTTTGTTTGTTGCAGGTGGAATGGCTGTCGAAGTTGAAGACCACCCCCTAGCTAGACCAGTGGCGGAAACCCTCCAGGATGAAGATCCTTGGGGTTTTAAATGAAAAAAGGGGAGGTGCACGGCCTTCAAGTCTCTTGTCAGTGCTTCATAAGCACTGGTTAGATAATAAAACCCTCCAGCATGGCAGGAAACCCCTGCAGACACAAAGACAAAGATTAAAAGGTTAAAGGAGGAAGATTAAAGTCAAAAAATGGAGATTTAAAGATTTAATCCTACAATTTTAAGAATAAATACACAATTAAAAGGATAAAACAGTCAGCAGAAAAATTTTAAATCCCGAAGATGATTATAAAGGCCCAAAAGCAAGATCAAGGCCTAAATCAATTTTTAAAGTGACAAATTAAGACAGATCAAGGCTAAAGGGCCTAAAGAGCAGTTTTCATAATTAAACAAAGAAGACTTAGGCTAAAGAGCCTCTAACACATCAAAAGGAGCAGTTATTCCCTTAAATATATCAGACTGCCACCTATAGCCTACCTTTTGTCTCAAAGGGAAAATTGACAGTTATTACACTAAAGAAGATATTTAAACTGTCAGGACAGTTATTGTAAAAGATAAGATAAAGCCTTAAAGTCAATCTTTTCCACTTATCTTTATCTAAGAGAGTAAAGACAGAGTTATTAAAATAGAGAGGTATCTACAGATGTTCCTACCTTATGCCTTGCATGGTTATCAAGGTCAGGAACGTATTTACTCTGTCATAAATGACATTTGAACCCTAAAACATAGTTCCACCTCTTCATTTGCAGTATAAATACT
This sequence comes from Pinus albicaulis, assembly GCA_034641835.2. Classification (NCBI taxonomy): domain Eukaryota; kingdom Viridiplantae; phylum Streptophyta; class Pinopsida; order Pinales; family Pinaceae; genus Pinus; species Pinus albicaulis. The sequence goes on from JAXQQM020089260.1 coordinate 24,104, forward strand.
GCACTGGAACTCATTGTAAATGTTGGATTTTGATGATTGGTGTTGGAATAATATGGTCCTTTGAAGCTCTTGAAGAGAAATTGATGTCTTGGAACTCATGCATGATTTGATTTGCTTGTTGATGGAGAAGGATTGCTTGCAGGATCCATAGACTTGGTTGATGGTGAAGTTTTCTTCTGTTTATGTTTTCTAGTTTTCCGTTATGTTTTCCATCTTGCTATGTTGCAGTAGGACAAAGAATTTAGATTAAGAAATGTTTCTAATGGCACCTTAACTCTGTTTTTCCTTCACTACCTTAATGTTTTCTTCTGCTTAGATACATTAGAGAAATCATTCATTTTCTCTCTAACAAGTTCTTATCTTGTCCATTTCTTGAATAATTTAGATCAGTTAGCATCAATTGTGATTTATGGTTAGCCCTGCATATTATTGCCACTGAAATATTTTGTTCTTGGAATTAAATGTTTTGTCTTGGTTAATTATCTGTTTTCAGTCTGAAATCAAATGGATTAGGTTTTGCTTATGCCTTTTATTCTCTTGTTGTTCTTATCAATTTTCTAACTCCCTCAGTTTACAAGTATATAAAGGATTATGTTTCAGCCCTTTATTAGTTTGTTGTTCTCAATATTTATGTCCATTTCATAAATCCTTCATAACCTTAAAAGATCCACCAACCAATTAAACTTTCCCTACAAATACTCTTAACACCATTGATGAACTTATCTGGACCTTGTTAGACTCCATTGCCCAATGACTTAACAGTCTTCCATGTTTCCTATCTAAATTCTATCAAAGTATCATACCCAACCAAAAAACAATCAAATACCTTGCATTTAACATCTAGCCTAAAATCAACCTCTTAAAAGCATCAAGCTATATCCTTACAAACATATTGAGAGATCCCTCTATGACGCTAGGAGGGCTAGATCCTAGAACTCTAAAGCTTGGTTTGATGTTACCCTTGTCAATTTGTATCTCAATCAATCTAGCAAATTACGGGGAGCTAACATCGACCACCCATAAGTATTTAAACTTTCAAAAAATGAAAATTTTATGTTCTCTAAGGGGATGAAACCCCAACAAATAAAATCGAGCCTCTAAAAATTAAATATGACCTTGGTAAATAAATTCACTCATGATAATTGACCTGAATCTCCAATTGAATTTAATTTCTTGTTGTCTTCTTCCCTAAACCTAACTCGGAATTCAAACTCAATTTTTCATGGAAATTCAACCCACTTTAATGTTGTTGCATCCTCGCGTACTCGTCCATCTCCAATATATATACCATGTGTAAAAATATGATTAGCTCTAACAAATATATGCGACTCTCTAGCAGTTTAGGTCCCAACAATTAAAATACAACTCGGACCATACAACAAAGATCTCGCTCCAGTAAATATTATAGGCTTGCACGAACCGAATTAATCACTTGGTATTTGGAAATTGGGCGAAAACAATGGTGGCTAGGGTTTTTAGCTTCGATCACCAGGGAGGCTTGGCAGCGACCTCTAACGCCTGCGCCATTGCTGGTCTATGGAACAAGGGACACACCCATGGAAATCTATTTTTTCATATCCGGATTTGCGATTCCTCGGCCCCCACCGCAGCCGCTTGTAGACGCATGTTCTCTCCAATCAGCCTCTTCCCAGGGATTCTTTCGAATGCCTGCATCAGACTGTCATTACAGGTGGTCTGTATTTTCTGGAGCTCCCCTTAATTTGGGAACACGGATGTGTATCTGAATTTTTGCCGCAACATACTGGTGCCCTGCCCGTCGTTGGGGATTGCAAATTCGGCATTGGGATGGGCACGATCCCTCAACCTGGATAAATGGAGCTATCGGGGATGCGCTGGCAATGGTACTCCCATGTTCCTTTCACTTGTCTGCGGCGCACAGGCCTCCACATATACCTTCTGTTGCACATTGCTACCTGGCCCCCTGTGGACCCGGATTCTGCTACCATGGACAAACACCATCGATGAACACACAGCTAGCACAGACCAAGAGGTAAGCGATGTGTGCTTCCAATTTTTTATTAAAACCCCTTTGGGGAATAGTATATTAATTTGGGCTCGGGTTAATGATGTGGTTGCTATACTAAAACTTAAAACAATCATGCTACTAGTTACCCTAGCCATCTTCAATCATTAATTCACAGTGGGAGATCCCTCCAAGACCATTGCACATTAACAGATTATTCCATATGTTTTGGTTCCACTATCTTTCTCAATCTGAGACTGAGGAGTGGTGTCGTTGAACAACACAAAATTCCAGGAAATGCCAGGGGAACCAACACTTCAAAACCAGACCACCTGAAAGGGCCCTCATACAGGGATATACTACAGGGGAAAAAAAAGTTCCTAATGCAACCGAAGCAGCAGAAAATGCTCTCAAACCTTATATTGTTGAGAAACTAAATTTCATACCAGAAGTGAACATAGAAATTCCAAAAATAGATGAACACCGAATTTATTTTGAATCTCAAGCGATAATCTACAGATTTAACAGCTTCTGGCCCAAACCAATGGAGCTCTTTCATTAGATTTTCACCAACTGGACTATGGACAGTGAAATCCACCTCTACTCAAAGGGGTTTTTCATCGTCAAGTTTTGGTTCCTCGGAAGCCAGAGACAACATCCTTAGGGAGGGACCATGGTTCTAGGGATCCATTGGACTCTTCATCACACCATGGTTCTCGGATTTCGACGCAAACTCTATGGAGGTGACCAGAATGTCGGTCTGGGTTCAGCTTTACAAACTTCCCCTTCATTTCTGGAATGAAAGTGTATTGGCTTACATCGAAAACATACTTAAGAGATATATCAAAACAGACACTCAGCGCTTGGCGAAGAGGGTCTACACTTTTGCACGCATCTGTGTGGAAGTGGACCTCAGTAAAGGGCTGCCAAAATGCATACAAATGATTCACAAACAACAGAAATGGACTCAGCAACTTGATTTCGAAAATACTTGATTCAAATTCCGAATATGCAAAAACACCGGTCATTTGCAAAACACATGCTCGAAAGAAAATAAGAGATAACAGAAAAAATAAGAAGATAGGGAAAACTCCCAAGGGTGGCAATTTCCCTCTAGCGAACCAAAACAGGAGACAAAAGAAGAAAAGGATGTTCTCAATCCAAATGAACATCATCAAACAACCACCGAACCAGAGTCAAAAGAACAAGAGATGCAAGATCCATTCGACATTACCCCCACAGTCCAGTTGACAAAGAACAGTGAGGCATCGAACTCTGGTGGGAACAAAATATGTCACATCTCAGATAATTCAGATTCAAATAAGGAAAATGGAGCACACATTGAAGATAATCAGCTCGCCCTTATATCGGCCACACCCACACAAGGTGCTTGGCGGAAGGTCGAAAAGAAGAAAGGGAGAAAAACTTAATTATTCTTCCCATGTAATATTTTATTTACTTGCAACCTCATAGCCTGTCTTGATTGACAATTACCAGCACATGTAACATGTAATTTTTTTTTCAATAATTAAATTATGAATTTTTCCTTGGAAAAAAAATGATAGGCTTTCACATATATTAATCTTGTCTGAATTCGACCCTCAAATGGATTTCAGACCACAATTTATCAACAACCTCCAATTGGGATTCGGCCACCACTAATTTTCCCTTTTCAAATATGGATCTTGCTACCATAAAGAATTTGATCACCATCCATAAACTCGATTTCCATGAATTACCTCGAATATTTTCTCAATGGAAACCTTGGGATTGATTTTGGCCTTGGAAAAAATATGTATCAAATGTTTAATAAATTTACGCCCTTTATAGAAATTTGATCCTGTAACAAATTAAATACCCTTAAAATGTAGATTTCAGCAATATTGTAAGAAAGGACCCCCTCTGAAAGATATGTCCTACAAGTTGAAAAATCTCCTAGCAAACTATCCTTACCAAACCATACTCTCCAATGAGAACCCAGAGGTGAATCATCCTTAATTTGATTAGGGTTTAATAAAAACCCTCATACAAGCTACAAGTGTCTTCCTCCCATGGGTTAATGAACCCTAGGTGGTTACAGGACTTTATAATTATGATACTCCTATAAACGGGCACCAGATAATAATGGATAATTTCATTTCATTCAAATTTATGTTATAATTGTCATTTGATTGTCAAATTCTTTGTGTGAGTCATATTTGAGTCTCGAAACCCTCATATCGCCAACACATGCATCTATTATAACCATGTCCAATTTTAGTGCATACAAGCACAAACTCAAAAAAGTTAAATGTTGGCCCCATTCATAAGGCATTATGTGTGAGATCAAGTTAAAACATAATTTCCACAAATTGGTTAATGGAAAACTTTGAAAATTAATAGATGAACCAAAGTTAAAATTGGAAATGATGGTATAAACCTAAATGAGTTTCTCTTGGTTTCAAGAATAATATACTCTACAAAACAAGGTCAGCCCTATGAGGGTGGAAGCTCATATGGCCCATTCCCCCAACTCCTCCCCCTCCCCCCTCACATCATTCTCAATTCTCCAATACCCAATTTATATAATATAAAATATTTGAAAGCAACATAGTAAGAATCAAGCATTGGAACTAAGAAAACAAAAATTTAAGGTAAATGAAAGAGAACAAATCAATTGTTTGAGAATCATATTTGAATCTTGAAACCATCCCATACCATCAGCACATACATCTACTATAACCATGTCAAATTTCAGTGCACACAAACACAGAATGAAAAAAAAAAAAAAAAGATGTTGAAGTCACTAAAAAAAAAATTAAGGTAATTGAAAGAGAACAAATCAATTGTTTGAGAATCATATTTGAAACTTGAAACCCTCCCATACTATCAGCACATACATCTACTATAACAATGTCAAATTTCAGTGCATACAATCACAAAATGAAAAGAAACAAAAAACAAAAAACAAAAAATCAATGTTGGCTCATTCAGAAGTCACTCTGTACGGGGTCAAATTAAAGCATAATTTCCATTAATTGATAAATGGAAAACCCTGAAAATTGTTGACAAACAAAACTTAAAATTGGAGATGGTGGTATAAACCTGAATGAGTTACTCTTAGTTTCAATAATAATATATTCTCTACTGAACAAGGCCAACCACGTGAAAGTAAAAGTTCATATGGCCCCCCTAACCAAGTTCATATAACCATGTCAAATTTCAGTGCATACAATCACAAAAAAAAAAATAAAAAATAAATAAATAAATAAATAAATAAAAATCAACATTGCCTCATTCTCGTCACTCTCTACAACTCTTGATACCACAATCCTCACACGCACACCATCCACAGGTGAGAGATACACGAAACGACGCCTCAGGTCTTCAACTCGCCTTACAATCTCCTTTACGTGATCTTGGAAGAACTGTCCTCAGACAGGCGGCCTAGAAGGCTTCAAATTATTTCAAGCAAAATGTTACACACCATATGATGCCACAGAGCAGAGCGTTAAAGCTTCTGAACTCTTATAGCTTTAAAACACACAATACTCACAACTCACAGCTCGCTACACACCACTCTGCCCTAACTAAACCAAAACACATTAATATATAGGAAAACTAAAGAGACTATTGAGGGTCTTGTCAGGCATTCCTGGCCCAGACGGTGTCTACTCAATATTCTCGAGTACAATAATACAACGCACTAAAAAATAAAAGATGCTTCACCATGGTCCTTTTGGACTTCTGTCACTGTCTTCCTGTTCACCGGGTTCAAAATCGCTTGGATATTTCGAAGGTGATGATGAGGATTTGGAGTAAAGCATTTCTAAGTACTTAGATTCCCACTCAGACTCGTCAGGTTGTTGAGCATCTTGATAGATATCTATAAAAACAGTACCTTTATCCTTGGATTCGTTTTCTTTTTCTTTTGTTGTAGCAGCCTTTTCCGTGACGATTCCTTTTCTTTTGGCAGATTGTGATGATTCTCCTTTAGATGATTGTCCAGTCTGCAGCTTAACAATATCTTTAGTGACGAAAAGATTTTGTTGTGGGAACAGATATCTGTCAGTTGATTTGGTCCATTTACTGAGATATGCTAAAGGATCAACTTCAATGTCAAGAAAGGAATCTTTCTTATTTTTACGGAAATTAATATGAGACTGAACTGCTAACTCAACACCGTCTAGAATCTCGAGCTTAAAAATCTGAAACATATTGACCGAGTGTTCAATACAGCATTGAATCCAATATTTACAAATATGATTGAGGCCATGAATCTCTTGCCATCCCAAATCAAAGCTGACTGCTGAACATACATGATTAGATAACAAAAAGCTGATTAAACAAACAACATCATTGGTCCAGTTGCAATGTTTAATATTAACTGTAATTAAAGCCTTTTGATTAATAAGAAATTTTATGGCTTTAATATTATCTTGATATCTTTCTAAGGCTTTGATTAGCTGCAATTTATCTGGAAGCCTTAATAGATGAAATTCTTTGAGCCATGACGAAATCTTTTTTATTTCTTCTTCATTATCAGCTAAAGAAGATTCATCAAACTTCTCTGGACCAAAAACTTGTGCAAATGGATTTGGCACAATTGGCTCTCTCATTTCTATGCTTTGATAATCCCAGGGTGTAGAAAAAGTTCCGAGATACTGCAAAGATATTTCAATACACTGTGTTGTCCTGACCTGTGGCTTTTTTCTGCATAAGCCATTATGAATCTCCCAATCAGCAAATTTTTCAAAAATCTCATATTGGGGAAAAGTATGAGTACTTTCAAAATACTCAGTAGAGCTCTGCAGATAAGCTGCTTCCATTTCGTCAAAAAGATCGGGAATTTGAAGAGATATGAGAAACCTTTCAACCAGATCATGAATATTAATTTCTTCTATATCCAACATTTTGGCATTAGTGTAAATAGCAAAAAAGAAATCAACTGATCCAATCAGCTGATAATAATTCAATGTTTGCAGAACTTTGATCATGGCTGGGGTATATAATCTAGTCCAAAGATCATCAAGAGTTTTGAAATAGATCTTCACTTTCATATTTGGTAAAGGATAAAATTTAACCAATTCTTCATCTAGACCAAGTCCAATACCAACATTTTTTGACTGCCATGCTTGACAACGCTGAATCCATTGATTTCTTCTCAACCGAAAACCAATGAGTTTTTTTATTTGCCAAGCAACATCATCAAGAACCAATTCTAAAATATGAAATCTCTTTACAAAATTTTGAAAATTGTCATCAGCAGAAGTCTTTCCGGGTAATTCAAACAGATCTGTTCTCATGCTAGAATTTGAAATATGCATCTTGTTCATATCTCGTGTAAGAGAGTCTGCCAAATAATTTGAAATACCAGGCACCCATTCGATGTCAAATTCATACATCTGGAACCAAATCTGCCATGTGCTAACGGTCTACCTCTAGCTAAGCATCTAGAGATCTTCATGAGATAAAAAATGGAAATTCTGACCAACGGGGAATCATCACGATTAAAATCTAACGAGCCAAATAAACTTCGACTTACGATTCCATTGAAAATGGCAAAGGGTTTTCTTTTAATTGAAATAACCCTTTTTGATAGAGTAGAGAATAAAACTGATGGTAAGCACACAATTTTTCTTCGCACGATTCGTTTTCAATAAATAAATTTGCCAAAAAATTAAGTATTGGTTGTAATATCAAATAACCATTTCCTGGAAACTTGTTGTGGTAAATTTTTGCATTCTTCTTTTGAAAATGCGGGGGCATTTTTTCAAACCCGAGAACAACATTGGAAGAATCCAGCCAGGGCATGTAAAGAAATTTGTCTTATGTCTATCTTAAGATTTTTATTTGAATTTGATAATATCCAGACTTCTATCAAATTTGCTAAAGATATTTATTTTGAATCTTCTGCATTATAGTCTCTTGTCTGGGTAATGGATAATTAAAACTTTTGGTAATAGCATTTAGCGGCTTGTAATTTATTACCATCCTAGCTTTTCCACGAATTATTTCAGAATGGTTTCTCACAAGAAATGCTGAACAAGAATAATGAGACTCACTAGGTTCAATTAACTGTAATTGCAGAAGTTCCTCAATCTGTTTTCTGATTTCCTTTTCATCTGATGGAGTGCAAGGAATCAGTTTGCCTTTAACACCATTATCATGGAAAGTAATTATTTCCTGTTGTGGACTTTCGACTGACCAAAATACTTGCGGATTTTCTGCACAATTTTTTAACAATTCTTCATAAATTTGCAGTTGTTCAGTAGACCAGTCAGGATTGATATTTGCCTTTTGCTTTGTTTTCTTTTGAGTGCGATCTTCATAAATTTGAAGAACTTCTAACCAATCATTAGAATCTTTAGCCGGTCTTCGAGTTCCAATTTTCTTCTGGCTATTTTGCTTTTGTGCCTCAGAATTAGCCAGCGTAAGTCTAGGAACATAAATTGCACTCTTTTTTATATTTAGGATCAACTTGTCTTCACTAATGGTGACAGGGAGAACCGAAGAGAGAAAAGGCATTCCAAGAGACAAACTGGTAGACGTGTCATAGTATTGGACTGCTGAAATTTTTACAATGCTCCCCCCAACTTTTAAAGAAATATTATCAACATAATGGGTGAGGGAGACAGAACCACCAATGGTTTCTGAAACTAAGATATGATTTAGGGGCTTCAAAAGGCCTTTGAGCAGAGAAGAGCGGGCTGTTATTGCATTACTGATGCTCAAGTAAGCGTGAATGACAATCCATTCATTGCCGAACTTGAACTTCGACAGAGTGTCTCAAGGAGATTATTCTTGCAACAATCTTTTGAAAAGAGGACTCTTCGGAGTGGAAAACAGGAAGGCGGCGATATGTTTTGGACAAAGGGATAAAAGTGTTAAAAATGGGATTTAGGGTGATGGAGATGGGAGAGGGACGGAAGGAGTATCTACAGTAGAGGATGGAGCAAGTGAAATTATATCATCAACAGACTCCGAAGTCTCAGAAGTAGAGTCATCAGAATAAATGTCACTATAATGTAGTTCTTCATTATCTTCACAATCAGAATCATAGCAACGGTTCATTTTTTGAGATAACTCTAACATCTCATCAACATCTGACAGAGAGGCATCTGTCAAAATGTAAACTTCAGACACATCATCTTGAGAGTCCACCATGGACCAGGTATCAACAAAATCGTCAACATCAACACAGGCTTTGAGTTTATTGGAGGAGCTCTTTGGACATTTTTTGGCAAAATGACCTTCTTGCTTACAGATAAAACAAGCATTAGATTTGGGCTGTTGTCAACACTTTTTTAAATATCTGTATCTCTTGAAAGGTCTCTTAGGATGAGCTACTCGCTTAGGTCTGTACTTACCATATCTTTTTTATTTCCGTTTCTTGAAAGGAGTCCATGGTAAGACAGTTTTACAGACATCTAAGCCTGGAGAAAACTCAGAAGCTTTCTTCTGCCAGCACAAATATTTGACCTTTTCAGAGCATCTAAACAATAAATCAATCCAATAAATCTGATCAATGCTCTTATTTTGAACTTCAATATCTTTAAGAATTAGGTCACCAAGGTTTCCTGGCAGCTTTGATAAAAAGGACACTTTTTGAACTGAATCATTACTGAGATTGGCTTTAAAAACTTTACCCATATAATCATTTCCAAATTCCTGGAGGAATTTTACATCTTTTAACTCCATTCTAGCCAAATCAGTTATTAACTGTTTCTTTTCATCAACAGGTTCTGGAACAAACTGGGTTTTTAACAGGAGTTCTAAAGTGGCAAGACCAGCATTCATAACATTTTGTCTTTCTTCGGCAGAAGGGGTCATCCACCAATCATAGACTATTCCAGCCATTCTCTTTTCAGCTAGATAAAAGATAGCTTCATTATTGAGTTTGGAAATGACTTGCATTTGATATAATGCACCAATCCATATACGAATTGAATCATCAGGATTTTTGGACTGTTCAAGATCTAAGACATAACCAGTAGAACTAGTTGCAAAAAGATCTTCTTCTATTCGAGGATATTTGACTTGATCTTTGATGAAATGGGCTTTTTGTAGGGAAGGTAAGATAAAAGATGGAAATTTCTTTGCTGCATCTTCAAGGGTGGCTAACTCACTTTTTGATTTTATCGGATGAACAGATTCAAGACTTTTTTTAGAGAAGGTCTTTTGACTAAAAGGAGTTTCTTTTACCCTTTCTGCTACTTGAGCACTTGATTCAATACTGCTATCTTCAACTTCATCTAATTCCCAATAATTTTGTGTATCCATAGAAAAATTAGGACTCTTAAATAACTTTCTTCTGCTTTCTTTTTCTTTCTTCTTTCTTGCTTTTGCTTCTTTCCTAGCCTTATCGTTTTGATGTTCTTCTTGGAGTAACTTTAGATTGGCTAGAATTTCTTCAGATTGAGATCCTAAATTATCTAGGACATCTTCTGCATGGGCACACCAAGTAGTCAGATAGTTTCCTATCTGATATACTTCATCAAGATCCTTGGGATTATTTACATTATGTTCAATAAGAGGGGCGCAATCAGCTCTAGTAGTGGGTTGCTTAGACATAGAGGAAGTGGTGCAGAATTTTGTCTTTGGGGGCCACTTACCACCTTTAACAAATCGATGGTTTGCATGCTGCCACTCTTCTTGAGGACTGAAAGAAATATGAGAAATACGATGCATTTTTTGTACAGGGAGGAAAGGTTTGCTTTCCGGTATATACAAGTCAGTTGAACTTAACTCAGGTTCAGAAAATATTTCAGACATAGGAGAGACATTACTCCTTCTTGAAGAGGATGATTCATTTTGATTAACAGGTAAAACATATCTTCGAGGTTTAAACAAAGGTCTCTGTATCTCTTGCTTTGGAGGGATTAATTTGACATGACCATCAGCAATAGCAATTCTTTTCAATTTAGACTCAGGTTTCTTTGTGTCGGCCAGAGACTTATACTGGAAATACCAATCACTAGGCAGTTCTTCAGGACTATAGATGGCGCCTTCTACTTGGGCATTTGACTGTCCTACTGTGACACAATCTTTAAGCACAGGCTGTTTCAGTTTTGGATGAGAAGTATTAGTCAATTGGAATGATGTTTGGACTAAAACAGAAAAATATTCACTGTCATCTATCAAACTAAGTCCTTGGACTCCAGTAATTAACTTCCAACAGTCTTGGAGATGAGGGTCTAAGAGACTAATAGCATAGTTGGGGTAAATAGTTCCATATTGACAGCCAGTAGACAGGTTTCCCATTATTGTACCTATACGTGCATGATCATAAGTCTGATGACGAGTATCAAATACTTCTGCAATACAGGGAGTATTGATACCATGACGAAACAAAGGGGCAAGACCTATATGAATTCCACCAAAATGAAGATAATTATACTTTTTGTCTGCAGCATATTGTTTAAACTTCTTGATTTCATCTTTTGAGAACAAGTTTAAAGACACAATTTGAACAGACGGACCAGAAATTTTTATAGTCACCTCGACTTCTTTTAAAAAAGACTTAGACTTAAAAAGGAAAGTCATAGGCAACTTATAAATATCAGTAGCATGTAAAGGCGGGGGATTCCAAGTTTCAGGATTAGCCACTACTTCATGATCAACATCAGTTTCTTCCGAACGAGAAGCTACTTCATTGACTACTTTACGATCAATGTTGGAGAAAGTGCGTAAAAGATTAGCCATAACAGAATCAGAAACAGGGCTCCGATACCAAATAAGATTGTGGACTCAGTAACTTACTTGAAAGCTGAAACTCTTGATACCGCAA